>JBBGZY010001683.1:65000-120923 GCA_037952925.1 Lithobates clamitans
ACACCTGTCAGTGGTAAATGGTTTGTCTCACCCACGTAAACGGTTACATTCTACTGGAGAGTTTGTGCTTTTGAAAAACAACAGACTTACTGGCCAGATCACCAGCTGAAAAAGGAAGAAGGAAGACTAATGCAGCCATCACATCTAAGAATTGGTAAGCTGCAGTATAATAAATGTTTGTTTTTGGGTTTCCCCGGACACATAGTTGTTGGCAGGTGGATGGAGCAGTTTCTGCTGTTCACGAGGAGCGATGGTATTGCTCCACCAGATCGTCTGTGTTGGAAAGTGATGCAGTGAATCTACCATTGCCTTTCTTTGCCAGGTATGTGGTCATGTAAGCGATATTTACTACTGGAACTAGAAGGAGACCAGCATAGGATCACTGTGTCCTCTGCCATGGGCTCTGGGTGCCATCTTGGGAGAGCCTGTGTCTAGTTTAGAGTTCTCATGAGCTTTTTTTCGGGGCGTAGATGTGCTACATTCTGTGTCACAACCTGCATCACCAAGGAGCCCTGTAATACGAAGTATAGATCGGGACAGGAACTCGCCTGGCAAGGATGGGATAGCTTTGTAGATGGGGATAGTAACTTGCTTGTCCAGTTAGGGCTGGATTCTTCCTTACCCCTTCGAGTGGGACAAGTGAAGGTGCCCTGAAGACCCATTATGTAGCCCTGTACGTAGTTGCCAGGCAAGATAGTATTTTAAAGACTGGAAGGGAGGAAGCTTGTTGTGATTCCCACTTCTCTGCAAGAACTGAAGTCCTGAGCTTGGAATCTGTTAGTCCTGAAACTGAAGTCCTGAGCTTGGAAGTCCTGCTTGCTCGTTACTCAATTACCAGTCCAGGGTATTTGGGTTTTTGTATTTTATTTTGGAACTTGGATAGGAGAAGGAATGAGCGGGATACTCCAACTAGAACTATTCACAAAGGATGCGGACAACTCTGACTTGACCTCACCAGATTGGTAGTAGAAGCAGTCACACTGCTTTGACCATACAGCCACAAGTATGGGAAAGGTTAGGGCTTTGTAGATAGGGATAGTAACTTGCTTGTCCAAAGACCGCTAGGGCTGGATTCTTCCTTACCCCTTCGAGTGGGACGAGTGAAGGTGCCCTGAAAACCCATTATGTAGACCTGTATTTTAAAGACTGGAAGGGAGGAAGCCTGTTGTGATTCCCACTTTTCTGCAAGAACTGAAGTCCTGAGCTTGGAATCTTTTAAACTTGTACTTGGTAAACAACCTTACTGCCCTAAAATTGTATTTCATGATATTGGATAAAGGATTATTTTTGGAAAATTAAAGTTTGTTGTTCTTGGGTTACCCCCGAGTACCAACTATATTGTGGGGGAAGAGCTCCATCCTGGGTGCTCAACCTGTTGCCCTCAAGCTGGAGTACCACAGGTTGAGCACTTATGACCTATATAGTGAGGGTAGGCCTTCACCCCAACAGGGACATGGACAGCAATAAAAAACAGATTTCCCCCCGCAGTATCCAAACTAAAAAAAAATAGGAGAGTTTGTTACTCTGGTTTCTGGTGAGAAGAATAATGAACAGATACGGAGCTCCTGGCGGGTTAACACCGTCGTGAGGTGCCAAGAAGATGACAGCATGGCAATTCCCCAGGCCGGGCACCGCTTCAGGAATTCAATTGCTGGATTCCGTTAACCATCACCAGGGAGGACACAAACTGAGATGATATAGCCGCGTTAATCACATTGGACGCTCACTCTATTACCCGTGGTTACCACGTCTCCGAGTGACAAACGACTCCAATTTAATGAAGACAAAACAAAAGACCCCACTTGTGTTTTTTACTCCAATGCTAAGATACCGGAAGAAATGCGGAGTCATCAGAAAAGGCATCCAAACTGCCATAGAGGGGGGAAAAAAGAGTTTGGAGACCGACCAAAGTTAAAGTGGACCTGTTATAAACACAACAGCAATATAAGGACAGCTGTCATGAAAATTGATTTATTTCAGATGCTGATGTATACATTGTATATACATTATTTGTGTAGCACTGAGTGTTGACGTCACAGGCCTCTCTCTGGTTACCTGCAGCTGGTTGTCTATATTTCCCACTTATCTGCTGAGGGTTCCCTACCTGGTTGCCGAGGGTTCCCCACTTTGTTGCGAGGGGGTTCTCACTTGGTTGCTATGGGGTTCCCGTTTATTCCACCCCTTACTCCTGCTTGCTCGTTAATCAATTACCAGTCAAGGGTATTTGTGTTTTTGTACTTTATTTTGGAACTTGGATAGGAGAAGGGATGAGTAGGATACTCCAACTGGAACTATTCACAAAAGACAAGGACAACTCTCGCTTGACCTCACCGGATTGGTAGTAGAAGCAGTAACACTGCTTTGACCATACAGACACAAGTATGGGAAGGGTTAGGTCTCCTTGCCCTCACTAACAGCACACTCGATGCACTACATTATATTCAGGAGACTCTCCAGCATCCCCTTTACTGACACCCATCCACTGACTCTTCTAGCTGAAGGGGGCGGCCCTCACTCGACAAGCCCCAAAGACACATATTTGTACTTATAGTAGGCAGAATCAGATCCTTCGTGGTGCCCCCCTTCCAGTTATCTCTACAGGCTCTACAGCTTCTCTCTCTCTAGACCCTGGGTCAACCACCCAGGCCGCACGGCCTCCTCCACGGAGGAGAGGGCAGCCGCCCCCTCCATCCTGGGCTCTGTTCCCCGGCTCAACTAACACATGTTCCCCGGTTCAACTTAGCACATGTATCCTGGCCTTATATACAGTGTCCCAACATGCAACGCAGCGCTTTTCCTCTGCCAATTGCCACGGCTGTAGCAAAGCCTGTGCACTCCCTTGTCAGGTCCCCTCCCACTGTCCAATATGCCTCCCTATTGGATCAGAGATGGACAGTCAGAACAAGCTGACCTGCACCTGAGTACAATGAGCAGACCTAACCAATAGATCCTGCTCCCTGGTAGGCAGAGAGCACTCTAAATTTTACTTGACACGTCTTCCTGGTAAGCAGAAAGACCAAAAACTATACTCTCTTCTAGCACCTACCTAGGAGGATGCTATATCTGTTTGGCTAGGGTTGCCACCCTTTTTCATCAAGTAAAACCCAAACACTTTAGTGGCCTGGAAAACCTTTGGGTACCCCAAGGAGAGGAGTAATGCGGTGCACATAGCATGTCCCAGTCCAGTCCTCCTCCTCTGTGCGAGTGCCCAGGTCTGGCCCCAGAACATACACAGGCTGGTGAAGTTAACAAGCAGCCCGCTGGCCCCAGCCTCCATCACCACCAGCAGCTGCTCGACAGCCTACAAACTTTTGCACCCAAAACTATCTTTTCCATTCAGTGCCCACTCACCTACTGATGCCTGCCTGCCATTGGCTGAGTCAGGGAGGAAATGGAGGGCATGCACAGCCTGAGGGAAGCGGTGCAGCCTTTGTATGGGACATCAGAGCAGCCCAGGGTGGAAATTGGCAGTCTGTCCCTCCTAGAGAAACCACATTTCTAAACTGCCATTTTGTTGGTGTTTCCACTGTCCCGGTGCAGCAGGGCCTCCAAAAATGTCATAGCTAGTCAGGAAATTAGATGTGTAATTTAAGCTCCTTGAAAGCCCAAAGGTGCTCCTTTGATTTTGGGCCTTTCTATGCATCTCGGCTATGAAAAAGTCTCACACATGTGATATCCTCATACTCAGAGAGGCATAGCTGAATGTGTTTTGGGTTGTAACTCTAAGGATGCCTTTGCTGTGTGTGAGAAATAACGTGTTAAAATTTAAAATGTGCGAAAAAAACCAAATTTTAATTTAATTTCTTCATTTTGCAAGAGGTGATTGAAGCTGTGTTAGTGCCCTTGCAACAGAAACAATTGAGTACTGTCCATGATACTTTATTTGCACTAATATATAATTTTTCAGGACAAGCTTTCAGGGTATGCCCCCTTTTTCACAGTCCAAGCAAAAAATTGCGACAAAACATTAAAAACTTCAAAAAACTCAACATGCCTTTTAATTAATACCTTGGATTGTCTAATTTACTAAAAGGGGGTCATTTGGGGGATATTTGTACTGTTCTGACATTTTAGGGCCTCAAGAAATCTGATTAGCTTTTAGTACATCAGGATTGATCAATTCTCAGATATACAGTATATCCCATAGTTTGTGGACTCTATAACTTTCCCATAGACTAAATAATATACACTAATGTAGGTTATTTTTACTAAAGAAATGTAGCAGAATACATTTTGCCTAAATTTTTGAAAAAAGATTACTTGTTTGTAGACTTTTATAACAAAAACGAAGAAAAACGTTCTTTATTTTTAACATTTTTGGTATTTTTTTTCATTTATATAGCAAAAAATCCAGTGGTGATTAGCCACCTAAATACCTGGTAAATCGGGTTAGGGAGTCTCCAAACAAGACTATTCAGATGAGATAGTAGATCCAAATCTTGTAAAAAAATAGGTGCTTTTATTCACTGCAGTGGAGAAATACAATACACAGTTCTCAGCTACTATGAAGCGAGTAAAGTGAAAGTGTTTCTGAAGTTACATTTACAGGCTATACAATTTTATAGTTATGAATATGCATAAGATATAGGCGCGTTTTAAGCGTATTCTAGGCGTGATCTAGGTGTGACCTTATAGTTAGTTCAATCAGCATTCATATCTTCTTAGTAGCAAGGGAACAGTTAACCGCTTCCCGACCAGCGCACGCCGATATACATCGGCAGGGGTACATCCCCTTTAAGAAGCGGCGCTGCGGACGCGCGCCACGTTCTCTGTAGTAGAAGTGGAACGGGGAGATGCTTTTGTAAACAAAGCATTTCCCTGTTCTGCATAGTGACAGGACAGAGATCAAAGCTCTCTGTCATCGAGAGCAGTGATCGCTGTCATGTGTGTTGTAGCCCCCCCCACAGTTAGAATCACTCCCTAGGACACACTTAACCCCTTCATCGCCCCCTAGTGTTAATCCCGTCCCTGCCAGTGTCATTTACACAGTAATCAGTGCATTTTTATAGCACTGATCGCTGTATAAATGACAGTGGTCCCAAAATAGTGTCAAAAGTGTCCGATCTGTTCACCATAATGTCGCAGTCCCAATAAAAATCGCAGATCACCGCCATTACTAATAAAAAAAAAAATTAATAATAAAAATGTCATAAATCTATCCCCTATTTTGTAGACGCTATAACTTTTGCGCAAACCAATCAATATACGCTTATTGTGATTTTTTTTTTTTACCAAAAATATGTAGAAGAAGAATACATATCGGCCTAAACCGAGGAAAACATTTTTTTTAATATATTTTTGGGGATATTTATTATAGCAAAAAGTAAAAAAATATTGCTTTTTTTTTTTCAAAATTGTCGCTCTTTTTTTGTTTATAGCACAAAAAATAAAAACCGCAGAGGTAATCAAATACCACCAAAAGAAAGCTCTATTTGTGGGGAAAAAAGGACGTCAATTTTGTTTGGGTACAGCGTCGCACGACCGCGCATTTGTCAGCTAAAACGACGCAGTACAGAATCGCAAAAATGCTCTGGTCAGGAAGGGGCTAAATCCTTCTGGGGCTGAAGTGGTTAAATGGGTGTATACATCATAGAAACTGAAACGAAAGATGGAAGTCGCCATTACAGTTCCAGCTCAGACTGGTTAGATAAAGAAATCCATTCTCGGAGAAGAAAGGGGGTAGACTGTTGGTTTTTATCTGCGGTGAAGGTCATCAGACTGAAAACTTTGTGTCTAAAAAGAGACAAGCAAGTGCATTTCAAATTCTTAAAGTGATAGTCTCTCTCTCTCTCTCATATACATATATATATATATATATATATATATATATATATATATATATATCAACATTATCAGACCCCTATGATTCTACTCATACCAGACACTTCTTCTTGCCCAGCCCAATTTTCAGCCTTCAGCGCTGTCACACTTTGAATGACAATTACTCAGTGCAACAGTTACTCAAATGCAACATTGTACTCAATTTTTTATAATTTTGCTCACACAAATAGAGCTTTCTATTGATGGTATTTTATCACCACTGGCCACTGGGTTTTTTGTTTTGTTTTTTTTATATCTTGCTGAATAAATTAAAAAAAACAAAACGAAAATTTAGAAAAACATTTTTTTTCTTTATTTCTGTTTATAAAATTTTGCACATAAATAATCTTTCTTCATAAATTTAGGCCAAAATGTATTCTGCTACATTTCTTTGGTAAAAAATAACCCAAATCGGTGTATATTATTTTGTTTGTAGGAAAGTTATTAGAGTCTACAAACTATGGTATATACAGTATATTTGAAAATCCTGATGTACTGATCTAATTTCTTGAGGCCTGAAAATGCCGGGACAGTACAAATACCCCTAATACCCCTTTTTGGAAAGTAGACAGTCCAAGGTATTTAGAAAGAGTCATGGCAAGTTTTAAAGTTGTACATTTTTGCCACTTTTTGGAAAATTATAAAAATTATTATTTTTTTTTACATATTGTCACCAGTGCAGTACTGCGTCATCATATAACTGGTGTGGCAGTATGTTAAAAAAAAAAAAAATGAATACTATATTTTTCAATTTACTTCAATTTATTTTTCGTTTTTATTACTTTTTTTTGTTTATTAGGATTTTCTTTTTATATACTGTGACCAGGGCAGTACAGTGTTACCATAATACTATTCAGGAGAGATGATCAGTTTTTGTTTTTTTTTTGTAAACTCTATGATCGCTTATAACAGTGATAATCACTGTTATAAGCAACCATTGGAATCATCCATCAAATGTGTACTGTTGTGATTAGCTGTGATTGGCCCTGTCTGTATCATGTGATCACTGTGACCAATCACAGTGAGCAACGCAATAGTACACAATGAATGGCTATGAATGGAAGCTATTCATTGTGTACAATTGCCATGTGATCTGCTGTGATTGGTTACAGCGATCACATGGTACCAGCAGCGTCCCGGTGCACCGATTTGTGTGGACAAAGCAAGAACGTCATATGATGTCCACCCGGAATGGAAGAGCTCCCGCCCAGCTGATATATTACAATAGGCCAGGCGGGAAGCAATTAAATATCTGTCTCAAAAATATGATCAAAATTTTATGTGGTTATAGTGTTGCATGACTGAGTAGTTGTCATTCAAAGTGTGACAGCTCTGCAATCTGAAAATTGGCCTGGACTGGAAAGGGGTGAAAGTATCCAGTATTGGGGTATTTAAATTGTTGCAGATTTACTTCTATGATCAGGATATCACTGGGTGAAAAGGTTGCTCGGGTACATTGTGTTTGGCTGTAATCACAGAGATGGAATTTATTTGGAGTGAAATACATTTACCAATGATTGATACATCTGTGTTCGGGAATTATTGGCTCTCACATCCTTCTCTTCTCTTCCAGGGATTGATGGTTGCGGTTTTGTACTGCTTCATGAACAATGAGGTAAGACACAACAGATCTTTGTTTGGGGAAATAATTCAGATGCGGTACCTGAGCAGCCAGCCAGCCCCATCAATCAGCGACAACAGATTGGTGTCATCTCCATCGGAACGTACAGTGATCACTTCATTGGCTGTCAGTGTACCCAAATATTTGCTTGGGATAATGAAGTAATGGTATAATAGTGTAAGGCAAAACATCATAGGTGCTGTTAAAATATAAACCGATTAATTAAATAGAACCTTTAGCTTGGTAATATTTAAATCAATCATTACATATGGATTGTAATTTATGAAAAAAAAAGTTATTTTTCTTGTTACCGCTAAAGTCCAACTATCTTTTTTACGAAAAGTATCTTGAAAATAGAGATGTGGTACCCAACCGGTCTTTATCTTAAATCAGTCTTTCTTAAAACTTTTATCCCAGAGGAAACCTTGAAATAATTTCCAGGTCTCAGGGAACCCCTAGTATGATTAGTCCATCGGGGGGGATCATAGGGACAATCCCCTGAGGAAGTCAAGTGACCCTGTGATGAAATGCGTAGAGGCGGGCCTGCTGGATGGTGTCATCACTTTGGGAAATACAGTAAACACTGGTATCTGAGTGCTGTGAATGCTGTAATACAGGCAGTTTTATCTTGGTGCTAAACAATGTGAGTGCTATTTTTATGGGAGTTTGCAAATAAAGGGTGTCATTGGGAAAATGCCCCTTACATTAGTGGAGGTAGGTAGAAAGAATGCCCCTCCCACAGGGGTGGCCAAAGTGACAATGCCTCTGCCAAGTGAGGTTGGACCTGGACCTATGCAGGCACCCTCAGAAGGGAGGTCAGTTAGTCACAGCTCAAGGAACACCTAGCCACCCCCCTGGATGAACCATAGGTTTGCATGGAACCCTGGTTGACAATGGACATCTTAGGTTTATGAGTTTGTAGGCACCCAATTTTAAAATTATGTTGCTGGATACAGAAGCAGATAAAGTGAGTGCTTGACTCCAAAATAAAAAATTGAAAACCTCTATGGACAAGGAGAAAGGCATTGTCACGCTTACCCCTAACCCAGGTGGTCAGGCACTATAGATGGCTTTTGTGTTCTTCACCTATAGCAGCCCCTTTCCCGTAAGGCAAGCAGGCCTACTGGTACTTGGTTGCTCCCAGGAATAATACACAATGCTATAGTGCCTGGCTACCACGTCGGGGCAGGCGCAAACTGAGCACAGTAGGTTTTTGTGATTGGCAGACAGGCAGAGTGGTTCCATGACAGTCCAGGTACAGGGCAGGCAAAGTTCAGAGTAGTCAGGGTCAAATCCATATTCAAAAGGCAGGCAGCATTCAGAGGGTAGTCAATATCCAATCTGAGGTCATAAACAGGGAAATCCAATCAGCAGAGCAGACAAACTGAGAGCTTGGAGCACGTGTTACAAACGCAATACCACAAGCATGAGACTGCGGGCTTGGCTGGCCTAAATCAGGTTTGGTCTCCACCCAGAGACTGGCCACATCAATCACCTTGCAGACGGACAGACAAACAGAAAGCCACAGCCAAAACCAGGATGCTGGAATGAGGAGCAGGAGCGCTACATGCCCCAAACAGGCATGTAGGGATAACTTTATCCCCCCCCATTCATTTTCTTCAAAGAATTTCATGAACCTGTAAAAGATATATATGTGTATGAAACAAACATATCCACATCTATAGTTCTCATTAAACATTTTATCCAAATGTATGGTCATAAAATACATAGATTTAAACAAATAAATAAAGATCCAGATCCACATTTAAGCCATACGGAGCAATGGTATTCAAAAAATGTATCCAGTATACCTCTCTTTTCCTCAAAATCATTTCACGATTTCCTCCCCTCCTATTTTTCTCTATTCCTTCTAGCACCATATATTTTAATTGTGATACATTATGTCCAAATTCTAAAAAGTGTCTAGCCAGCGGTAATTGTGTTAACTTATCACGTATAGAATATTTATGTCTTGCTATCCTATCTTTTACTTTTTGTGTAGTCTCTCCAATGTAAAGTAAACCACATGGGCACTTTATAGCATATATCACATATGAAGATTGACATGTATAATGTCCACGTATAGGGATATTAAAACTCTTATGTGGATGTGTAAAGCATTTACCTTTAATCATAGAGTTGCGTTGTATGCATGACAAACAAGGGTATGAGCCCAGATTTTTTTGGTCCCAAAAAGGTTAATTTTGATGTTATAGGTGGAGGTTGGTCTGATTTTATTAAAAGTTGTTTATTATTAAGTTGTTGGCAGCTATTTGCTATATTTTGTATTTCTGGTAGATAACATATATACACATTTGTACCAAATATAATAAGGATTTAACTAATCAACCATATTGATTCCACGTGTGAGGTTTTCTACAAATCTGTATTTAAATGAATGATTGCAGGGAAACCTTCAGATGTGCTGTGACGGATCTTAGGAAGGGCGTAAGCATACTAGCCCCGAAACGTAATCCATTCATATCTGAATTATATAGGCATTTGTTGCCTTTGCTTGTCTGGAATGATTATGCTTGCTTTATAATTTTCCTGTAAGACTATGTGAAATAAAGCAACGGAAACTTTTAAGTGCAGCAACCTTTTGGACTTTTTTCTATATATATATACACACACACACACAGTATATATACATAAATGCACATCTAAAATCTACCCATAAGTCCATTGAAGTCCATTTTCTCTTTCAGGTTCAGGCTGAATTTCAGAGACGTTGGGAACGATGGAGATTGGAGAACCTATACAGTCAGAGAGATAATAGCATGAAACCCATCAAATTCCCAGCCAACAGCCTGAGCAGTGGAGTCACTGTGGGTAGCAGCGTCTAACAGCGTCTTTTTATGGATAGTGACTGCAACAGTGTCACCAACTTTGGAGTCATCAAAGGAAACTCCACGAGGTCCATTGATTTGCACAAGAAGACAAAAAAAGGCCATTCTGTATTTTTCAGACGATAATCACAATCTCACGAGTCGGAAGTCAAGACAGATTTTAGGCACGGAAGGCCAGGAAATTCCAAGATTGGAAAAGTTTCCACCGACATCTAATATGTGGAGGTGGCACGCATAGCATGTTACTACAGAACATGAAAGAATAACGTTTTAACACAAGTCTCAGGATGGATTAAAGTTGATACAGGTCTTTATATTGTCGAGCTATCATGTACCGTTCATGTTCAGTGAACACAAACCTTCTGTGACCAGGAGAACCACAATGAATGTATCACGTAGACATGTTTTCACATTGATTTAACTCTCTTTCTAGAACTTGAAGAGAGATCAAGAGATTGAAAAAGTTTCAGAGTTTTGTTTTTCACTTTTCAGATGCGTCGCCAGGTATAAACAAAAAAAAAAAAAACTTTTCTCGTGACAATTTTTGCAAGGAGAATGTGAACTGTTTTCAATCTCAAATATTGGGGCTAATCATTCCAGGACCGCAACTCACAAGGAACTGAACACAAAGCTAAAGAAGACCACATAGTATTATTATGGATTTTTTTTAAGTCAAACTCTTTACCATTTTCTAAAACACCTCCACTCCAGTTTTTCTAGCTTGCATAGAATGCAGTTGGTATGAAAGATGTAATTTATGTCCAGCAGATGAGGATGGTAGTCATGGTCGGGAAGTACTTACATTGATAACAGCCGAGGAATGGTTGGCATTTTATGATTTACTGTAAAAGTGGATGTCCAGATTGTACGATGTCTGCGAATTTCAAAAAGTCGTACACATGTGGAAAAAGAAGATTCACATGTGACAAAGTTATAGCCGAGTAGGTGAGAAGTGGTAAAAAGGGCTTTTCCCTCATGATGCAACAAGAGCTTACTCATCTGTCTGTCTATCTTTTCTCCTTCTTAAGGTCTCCGTTTACCTGCTCTGTGGGTCTTTCTTTTTCAGGTGATTTTTTTTACCACTCTACTCCTTAATATACTTAATCTCCTTCTCTGCTCTCCCCCCATTGCCCCATATCTCTTCTCATCTGGCCCCTGATTTGGTCCCACATGTTGCCCTTTGGTTCCTGTTCTTGATGCTCATCTACAGCCTGTTCCTCCTAATATTCTGTCATGTGGTCGTCATCATCACCATTTCTCCACTTTTTATTGCATTTTTCTCAGATTATTCACTCTTTGTAACACAAACCAACTATCCTTCTACATTCCCTCTGCTTTACAAGTTCCACCTCCCCTCTCTCTCAAGCTCTAATAGAATACCAGCTATGTTCACCCTCTCCATGCCTTTATGCTTTAATTGCATGCCCCCCAGTCCTGCATTTACCACAATAATATCCAGGTTCCCTGCCCATCACTTCAGCTTCCCTCAACCACCATAACCTCCATTGCCTCCAACCACTTCATCTCCCGTCTCTTCATCATTAAGTCCCACTCCCCTTACATTTCATCAATAATTTATGTCCCCTGCCTCCTTTTATCCTAAAATCACACCTTCAACTTTAATCCTCCCCTTTTCACCATCAGCTGTCATGCCCCTATCCCCCCAACATCAGCGCCCCCACCCTTTTATCATGAGCTCTGATTCTCTCTCACTATCAGCTGTTATTACCACTACTCCTCAACCATGAGTTCACCTTTCTACTATGAGCTTCAGTTCTTCCCAACCATCAGCTACCAACCCCACTATTCTTCTACCATAAGCTTCAGTTTTCCTCCACCATCAGCTTCCCTACCATCCCTCTGCCATGAGCTCCAAACTTTCCTCACCATTAGCTCATATCACCACTACCCCTCTACTATAAGTTCCAATTCTCCCCCACCATCAACTCCAATCCACACCAGACTTCTATCATGAGCTCCAGTCCTCCCCCACTATTAGCTCCCACCACAAGAACCCTTTCACCAGCAGCTACCCTCCCTTCACCCCTCTATAATGAGCTTTAGTCCTCCATTACCATCATATCTCATTCCTCCACTCTCTACCATAAGCTTGAGTCCACAAGATCCCATTCGTATCCCCTCCTCCACCATCAGCCACTATCCCTGCCACTGTTTCACCATGAGCTCCAGTCGTCTCCCACCATCAGATCCCACCTTTACTACTCTTTTGCCATCAGGTACTATCCCTCCACCCCTCTAACATGAATTCCAATCCTTCCTCTCATCTCCCATTTCCATCACCTTTCTACAATGAGCTCCAGTTGTCTCTCAACATAAGTTCCTATTCCGAACCTTTCTCCTACCATGAGCTCAAGTCTTAGTACAGACCCTCCCTCCACTGAGTACAGACCCCCCCCCTCCATTAAGTACAGACCCCCTTCACTAAGTACAGACCTCCCTTCCTCAGTACAGACCCCACTTCACTGAGTACAGACCCCACTCCACTGAGTACAGACCCCCCCTCCACCAAGTACAGACCCCACTCAATTGAGTACAGACCCCCCCTCCACCAAGTACAGACCCCGCTCCACTGAGTACAGACCCCCCTCCACCAAGTACAGACCCCACTCCACCAAGTACAGACCCCCCCTCCACCAAGTACAGACCCCACTCCACTGAGTACAGACCCCCCTCACTAAGTACAAACCTCCCTTCCTCAGTACAGATCCCCCTCCACTAAGTACAGACCCCCCTCACTAAGTACAGACCACCCTTCCTCAGTACAGCCCCACTTCATTAAGTACACACCTCCCTTCCTCAGTACAGACCCCCTCCATTAAGTACAGACCCCCCTCACTAAGTACAAACCCCCCTTCCTCAGTACAGACCCCCCTCCACTAAGTACAGACCCCCCTCACTAAGTACAGACCACCCTTCCTCAGTACAGCCCCCCTCCATTAAGTACAGACCTTCCTTCCTCAGTACAGACCCCCTCCATTAAGTACAGACCCCCCTCACTAAGTACAGACCTCCCTTCCTCAGTACAGACCCCCCTCCACTAATTACAGACCCTCCTCCATTAAGTACAGACCCAACTCCACTAAGTACAGACCCCCCTCCACTAAGTACAGACCCCCCTCAACTAAGTACAGACCTCCCTTATGCAGTACAGACACCCCTCCACTAAGTACAGACCCCCTCTCTAAGTACAGACCTCCCTTACTCAGTACAGACACCCCTCCACTAAGTACAGACCCCCCTCCATTAAGTACAGACCCCCTTCCACAGTATAGACCTCTCTCCCTGAGTACAGACCCCACTCCCTCAGTATAGACACCCCCCCTCAGTACAGTCTCCTCCCTCAGTACAGACCCCTCCCTCAGTACAGACCCCCTCCCTCAGTACAGACCCCCTCCCTCAGTACAGACTCCCTCCCTCAGTGCAGACCCCCTCCCTCAGTGCAGACCCCCTCCCTCTGTGCAGACCCTCTCCCTCTGTGCAGACCCCCTTCCTCTGTGCAGAGCCCCCTCTGTCAGTATAGACCCCCCGCCGTCAGTATAGACCCCCCTCATCAATATAGACCCCCCTCAGTGCAGACCCCCCTCTCCACTTGAACTATTAGACCCCCCTCTCCCCTCCCATAGCCCCCCCCAGCACATCCTTCCCCCCATTGTTTTTTTAACTTGCACCCCTTCCTGGTCACTCCTGGTCACCCCCTCTTCTGTCCATCTACATTGCAATAATCTGTACAGACCTCAGAACAGGGCGGGATATCCACAGCGGTGCGTCCCCCGGACTTCCTCCTCCTGTTTAGATGTAAACAGATCGGTGTAGGGGTCAGGTGTTAGCGGTGCCGCTGCCCACAGGTGTTACCCCCTCTGGCGGGTCTCCCATCTTGTAGAGGGTGGAATGTAGTTTGGAGACCCCCCTGCTCTATAGGAATCATTTCTCTACACAAAGTGAGGGGCCGGCCAGAGAGTTCACAGCATGGTGGCTTCTCATGAACCGGATGTCAGGGATCTGACAGGGGGGGTAAATAACACTTTTTTGGGGGTGTTAGGTGAGTGCTGGGGGGTGGGGGAGGGGAGGTAATTGGACAGATAACTGTAGAAAAGTTACCTACAAAGCTTCTTCACTCGCAAAAGCAAATCGATTTCATATATTGTGAAAAAGTGTTTCTTTTGGACAATTTTTCTATTTTTCAAGAATGTAAATGAGAAAAGGAGGAGACGTCCCAATCACTGAATTATTTCATTCTGTTTTATGACATGAACAAATCTCGCAGGGATGGAATTCGGTAAATGGATATTTATTTGCTACAACTGCTTATTAGACGTGGCTGATAACGATTCTGCATAACTCAGTGTCTACCCTGCAGATCCCCGATTTACATATTGCTACATATTTTAAAAAGAATGTTGTAAATCGTAGTTTTGTTTTTTTTTGGACATCTGAAAATATTTCCTGAAGAAAACAGACGATTGTATTGTGGTGAATGTTCTGCAATGCGGATCAATTAAAGTGATTTTAGACCGAAGTGGGTTGGTGTTGTGCCAGCAAAGCTTCAAGTGTTGTATATAAAATGTAATAATAATAATAATAATAATAAAAAAAAAAGTGGTTGTAAACCTTTACATAGGGAAGTGACTGGCTTCAGATGATATACAGGGATGAATCACATCATCCTTAAGAAATGTAACCTTTTTATCTGCACCCCCCCCCCCCCCCCCTTCTCTATGTCCTTTCAAAGTCCAGAATTTACACAGCATCTCTCAACTTCAGAAAGCGGAGGATGAGGATCTGATGTCACACTGTGTACAGCATAGAGCAAAGAGCTGAGTGTAATTTGAGACCTGAGTTGAAGGCATGGACACCCCTCCCCCATTCAGGCTTATAGGGCTGTCAATCACCCGCTGTGTGCTGCGAGGGGGGCGGGGCCATCTCCCAAGATTGCCTGGTGTTGGCATAGACCAGGGGTCTCCAAACTTAATAAACAAAGAGTCATTTTACTGTCCTTCAAACTTTAGTGGGGCCAGACTGTGGCCTGTGGGTAAAAAAAATGCCCTGGTGTCAGTTGGAGGAATAGTGCCCCATCATTGGTGTCAGTGGGAGGAATAGTATCCCATCATTGGTGTCAGTGGGAGGAATAGTGCCCCATCATTGGTGTCAGTGGGAGGAATAGTGCCCCATCATTGGTGTCAGTGGGAGGAATAGTGCCCCATCATTGGTGTCAGTGGGAGGAATAGTGTCCCATCATTAGTGTCAGTGGGGGGAATAGTGTCCCATCATTGGTGTCAGTGGGAGGAATAGAGCCCCATTATTGGTGTCAGTGGGAGGAATAGTGCCCCATCATTGGTGTCAGTGGGAGGAATAGTGTCCCATCATTAGTGTCAGTGGGAGGAATAGTGCCCCATCATTGGTGTCAGTGGGAGGAATAGTGCCTCATCATTGGTGTCAGTGGGAGGAATAGTGTCCCATCATTAGTGTCAGTGGGAGGAATAGTGCCCCATCATTGGTGTCAGTGGGAGGAATAGTGCCCCATCATTGGTGTCAGTGGGAGGAATAGTGCCCCGTCTTTGATATCATTAAGAGGAAAAATGCCCCATCTCTGGTAATAATGGGGGAATAGTGCCCCATCTTTAGTGTTAATGGGAGTGCCCCATAATTGGCATTAATGGGATGACTAGTGCCTCGTAATTGGTGTCAGTGGAGGGAATAGTGCCCCATTGTCTTTGTTGGTGGCAGGAACTATGCCAGTGTTGCTGACGGTGGGGTGGGGGGGATAATGCCCCAAGGGCCAGATAAAAGCAAAGGGCTGCAGTTGGGAGACGACTGGCATAGATTATCAGAAGTGACTCGTATAGGAATGTGAGATCAGACAGAAATCACACGGGGTGTATTGGATTGAGGGAAGTACACCTTATGGAAGGAGATGCTTTCTTCATTTTTCATTTCAGAGGTTTACAACCACTTTAAAAACTGACACTGCGGGCATTTCCTGGGCATTTCCTGGGCATCGGCAAAGTGAATGTAAGAAGTAACGAAGCTCCAGCATTGTTTTAGTCTTCACCACAAACATAGGATGTCGCGTAGAATGTGACGGGTTTTCTTTAAATGAGCTTTGCGGGTGAAAATGTGGATATTATGTGGAGATTTTACATGAAAGTCTGTAAATGTATTGACAATATTGATCATGGGGGGGGGGGAGGGGGGAGGGGGGGATTAATAATTCAGGGTCAGCCGATTCATTTCCAGACTCTCATATCTCATACATTGAAAAGAGATCTTATAATGTATGACCACAAATTAAATAAAAAGACATTTGAATGTTCACACAGCGCTGTGAGTTCTTTGCCAAGGGTTGTATTTTTTAGCAAAAACAGAATCGATCGGCTCAGGCAAGAATTTTAACGATCGACCCGAATCATTCCTATTGCTTTGGCTTTTCAAAGGTTTATATTTACCCAAAATATTTGGCTTTACTTCCTCTGATCAGAATTCTACTACATGGCTGGACTACTCTAGACATGTGCAGAGAGAAAAAATGTGTTTTATTTCGATCCGTTATTTACATAAAATGAGTTTAGTTAAATTTGTTTCATTTGTTTTCGGAATTCGTTTAGTTTTTTTTTTTTTAAGGTTCCAAATCGATTCAAATTTTCCAACTTCGAATTCGAACAGTTTTCAAATCAATTTCGAATTGGAATAGTTTTCTATTTGTTTTCCAGTTTCTAAAGAGAATAAAAAAGAATAGAAAATAAAGGAATATAATAGAAAAAAAATAGAATAGAAAATAGAAAAGTATATAACAGAAAACAATGGAATAGAATAGAGTAAAACAGAACAAAATAGAACAGAAAATAAAAAAATAGAATAGAATAGAAACTAATAGAATAAAAAAAAAGAATAGAATAAAATAGAATATAACCATCTTCTGAAATTAGAATTGAAAAGAATAGATTAAAAAAAAAAACAATAGAATAGAAAGAATATAACCATTTCCCAAAATTCAAATAGAATCAATTTGAATTTGAATAGAATAAAAAAAATAGATTATAGATAGATTAATAGAAAATAACAGAATAGTATAGAAAAAAAACAATAGAATAGCATAGAAAGAATATAACCATCTTACTGTTCTAGTCTATTCTTTTCTATTCTATTCAAATTCGAATTGTTTCTACTTGAATTTGGGGAAATGGTTAGATTCTTTCTATTCTGTTCTATTCTATTTTTTTAATTCTATTCTTTTTCTGTGTTTATTCTATTATATTCTTTTCTATTGTTTTATTTTATTTTCTATTCTACTCTATTCTTTTCTATTCAAATTCAAATTTACTTGAATTTGGGGAAATGGTTATATTTGTATTCTATTGTTTTTTTTTTATTGTATTCTTTTTCTTTGTTTATTCTATTATATTATTTTCTATTGTTTTATTTTCTATTCTATTATTTTCCATTCCATTCTATTCTATTCTTTTTTTATTCTATTCTTTTCTATTCAAATTCAAATTTATTTTACTTGAATTTGGGGAAATGGTTATATTCTTTCTGTTCTATTATTTTTTAATTCTATTCTTTTTCTTTTTTTATTCTATTTTATATTCTTTTATATTGTTTTATTTTCTAGTCTATTCTTTTCTATTCTATTTTATTCTATTCTATTTGAAATATGAATTTCGGATGGTTATATTCTTTCTATTCTTTTTTTTTTATTCTATTCTATTTGTTTCTGTTGTTTGATTTTCTATTTTGTGCTGTTTTACTCTATTATATTCAATTCTATTATTTTCTGTTATATTCTTTTCTTTTTTTATTATATATTTTTTTCTATTCTTTTCCTTTATTTTCAATTCTATTTTAATTCTCTTTGGAAGTTGGAAAACGAATCAAAAACTATTCGAAATCTGTTCGAAAACTATTCCAATCGATTTGAATATCAACCACATTTTTTGGCCATTATTTTGGATTTGTTTAAATTCGGTACTATTGCAATTCGAAAATTCGGATACACCTGAATTTCCGAAAATACGAAAAATTTGTCTGAATTTTAATTGGGAACGAAACGAACTTTGTCTACTACTCCTTGTGTTTTGGTCCGTTCCGGAGAAGGAGAAATTTCAAGGTAATTTTTTTTTTATCTCTTGGCAGTATTAAAGGATTGCATTTTAGTGGTTAATTCAATGTTGTGATAATCCCGGAATGCTGTGGAGTTCCTTTTATCGGAATGAAGACCCCGTCAAAGATTCAGAAAGAGGTTCAAATCTTATGGTTGGACGGAGAGGACAAAACCAGGACAAAGTGTCCTCCAGATCTCCACATTTGGCTTCCATTATACGGGTTCAAAATGGTCTTATTGCTGCAATTGTTCTCTGGTTTTTATTTATTTATTTATTTATTTTTTATTTTTTTTATGAAATTGGACTAATTTAGAATTCCCTAGAACTAGAAATGAGTGATACGGGGAGTCTCATTTCCTCTAAAAAATTCAGGGAAAATTGGTAGATTTTTGATGAAATTTTGCCATTTTGGGTAAACGCATTGAACATGGCGGAGAAGTCAAAATTGAGCTGGTTTTTAAAGTATAACTAAAAAGGTGAAACTTTGTTTTTTTTGTTTTTTTTTAGTTTTTTTTTTTAGTTTTGAAAAGAGTAGACAGGGATTAGAGCCCCTGTCAGTTTTTATTGCTGTCTGTGTCCCCGTTAGGGAAATTCACCCTCTCTCTTTTTTTTCCCCCCTTATATTTCTTATTACTTTATCAAGTTTCATCATTACAGATTTCACCCTATGTGTCCCGTTTATCATTATCATTAAAAAGTGAAAGTGAAAGAAAATCCCAAAATTTTGAGTTGTCCCCAGAAGAGCAATAGAGGGGAAATTTGGGGACACTAGTTCAGGTGACCAGGGGGTCCCCAAAGGAATTTCCTCAATTTGCAGGGATTTCCTCTCACTTCCTGTTTGGCTATGGGACAGGAAGTGAAGGGAAATCTCCAGGATGGGACACATATGGCAAAAAAAAAAAATCTGACAGGGGTTATACTGTAACCCCTTCTTACTCTATTCAAAATGAAAAAAAAAAAAAAAAGAAGTTTTGCCTATAGTTCTATTTTAACCACTTCAGCCCCGGAAGGTTTTACCCCCCCCCCCATGACCAGGCCATTTTTTGCGACACGGCACTGCATCGCTTTAACTGACAATTGCGCGGTCGTGCGACGCTGTACCCAAACAAAGTTGACGTCCTTTTTTTCCCCACAAATAGAGCTTTTTTTGGGTGGTATTTGATCACCTCTGCAGTTTTTATTTTTTTGCGCTATAAACAAAGAAAGAGCAACAATTTTTGAAAAAAAAAAAAATTATATTTTTTTTTTACTTTCTGCTATAAAACATATCCAATAAAAAAAAATCTTTTTTCAATTTAGGGCAATATGTATTCTGCTACATGTTTTTGGTAAAAAAAAAAAAAATTCCAATAAGCGTATATTGATTGCTTTGCGCAATAAACAAAGAAAGACTGACAATTTTGAAAAAAAAAACAATATTTTTTACTTTCTACTATAAAACATCCAATAAAAAAGAAGCTAATTTCTTGATCAATTTAGGCCAATATGTATTCTGCTACATGTTTTTGGTAAAAAAAAAAAAAATAATAATCCCAATAAGCGTATATTGATTGCTTTATGCAAAAGTTGTAGTGTCTACAAACTAAGGGATAGATCTATGGACTTTTTTAAAATTGTTTTTACTAGTAATGGCGGCGATCAGTGATTTTTTAGCAGGACTGCGACATTGCGGCGGACAAATCTGACACTAAGTGACACCCTTTTGGGGACCAGTGACACATGTCGTTGTTGGGGGGCCCAAAGCAGCTGCCTCATACTTGCCAACTATCCCAGTTTAAATTCCTTTGTCCCTTGAAGTTTTAGTCCCGTGCTGTGTCCTGATATCTCAGTGTGAAGTGCTGCTACTAATGCTGCCCAGCTCTGTCCTATTGTTGTGTACAGATGACTCACCTGCAGACCCTGTGTTTACATGTAAATAACCGACATTCAAATGTAAATAGCTGCATCAGGCAGCATAGATATGTAAAAAAAGGCGGCATTCATATGTATATCATGCCCCCTACAGTGAGGAGATGATGTGCTGTAACCTCTAGCAACCAATCAGTGAGCAGTATTACTGTACAGTAATCTCTAGCAACCAATCAACAAGCAGAAATCATGTGCTGTAACATCTAGCAACTAATCAGTGAGCCGTAATGTGTGCTGTAACCTCTAGCAACCAGTCAGGAAGCGGTAATGATACACTGTAACCTCTGGCAACCAATCGCAATCGCTTCCTGATCTGATACAGTAAACTGATTTTAAGTCTAGCTGCTATTTATTGTATGTCTCAGAGCAGGAGGAGAGTGAAACTGTATGGGGGACCCCAAGAAAACGTTTGCCCAGGGTCCAATCAATATTAAAGACGGTCCTGGGGACTGGGGTGATCAAGGGGGTTAAGTGTAATTAGTATAGGGGGTAATTTCTAACAGTGGGGGGGGGGGGGAGTGGATGCACTGGAGGAGAAGAGAGATCCGTGTTTCAGATTAGCTGGAACACAGAATCGCTCTTTCACTCCCGGACAGAACAGCGGTCACAGCCAGACCGCCATTCTGACTTTCCTCCGCACGATCGGCAGGTTCAATCACAGGGGGAGCAGCACTTCGGCGGTACGCCCCCGCCCCCCCTCCCCCCCCCGAGATCACGTGCACAAAATCACGTACTTGTACGTGATTTTGCACAGCCGGGTCGCCCTGCCGCAGTATATATGCGGTGGGCAGTTCGGAAGCGGTTAAATGTGCAATGGGCTTCGGGGGGCTCCTGACGATTAAGAAAGCTCCTTTCAAGTTACTCGGACCTGTTCATGGGGCAAAAAATGCCCCTCATTAGCCTCATTATTCTCTGTATTAAAGAAAAAAAAACCTTTTTTTTTAAATATTTTTTATATATATATATATTTTTTTTTTTATATACATATTATTTTTTGATCCTGCCATAAATCTTGACTTTCTTCTAAGGAATACATTTTTTCCCTTGGAATAATAAGGTCCCAACATCTCATGTAGCGTTTTTACACACGTCTCTTTAGGCTCAACAATTTTTATATCGTCTTCCTTTCCTCTCTCTTGCTGGCTGAAAACAGGTGTAGATCACCAACCACTTGAATGATTGGTGGTACCAATTAAATATGCTAATTTTCTGTGACACTAACCTGATAGGCCAATCAAGTAGAGGTGGAGCTTGTATATGTGTATGTGATCTATATATATATATCTTGCCATATCCATTTCAAACTAGCTACGACTAAGGCTATTGCCGAAATGCGTCAGCATTATTGTCACTCTGATGTACCAATAAATGACACTTCGAGGATTACTGTCTTGCCGGCTCTTCTTACTATTGTTGTATTGGAGTGTGTTGGGACACATTGAGCCTCGGCACCTGTGAGTGGACCTGGTGTATGGATTGGGTTGTCCCTGCAGAGGGCGCTGTTACCTTTTTCTTTTCCATAAAGAAAAAAAAAAAAAAGAAAAAAAGTGAAAAAAATAGGTAAAAAAGAAAATTAAAAAATAAATACGCCCTGAAAAAAAAAAAAAATATATTTTACAAGAATATTTTACTTAACACCTTCCCGCCGGCCATCATTCTGCTATAGGAAGGGCGGAAAGGTGTTAAGTAAAATATTTCTGTAGAAATAAATTTTTTTTATTTTTTAGGGCATGTTTTTTTTTTTTTGGTTATTTTTTTAAAATCTTTTAGGGTATATTTATTTTAGGGTGGCTTTACCAATCTGAATGGACGTCATATGACATCTTCTCAGAAGGCGCTGCAGTTGTAAACAATGGATGAATTCCTTTGATGCCATCCATTGTGTACAATTGTGTTGCTAGCTGTGATTGGTCACTGTGATCACATGGTACAGACAGGGGCCAATCACAGCCCAACTGTACCAAGTGATTAGCTTTTACCAAAAACAAACTGAGCCCTGGTTTACATTGATGCAGGATTGAAATCGTGCCAGTCCCACAATTTCCTTCCCGCATGTCAGTCCTACGATTTCAGAGACACCTGTGCGGTTTCCTGCACAGATGTCTATTGAAATCGCACCCGAAACCACCAAAAGAAGTACAGAAACGACTCTTGGGAATCGGTGCGGCGCCACAAAGTCGCACCGGTTTGGACGGTTCCATTGCGGGCAATAGCCGCCGATTTGGCATGCGATTTGACATGTCAAATTGCACGCCAAATTGCATCAATGCGAACCAGGGCTCAATAACTCAGTTTCATTCAGTAAAATGCTTTCTTATAGCAATGAAATGCACTGCTATAAGCAATCATAATGTGTAAATAAAAAAATCCTGATCACTTCCCCAGAGTAGTACAGGGTTACTATGGGTAACATTATATTGATCTGGTCACAGTGTGTTACAAAAAATAAAAATCATAAAAAAAAGAAAAAAATGTAATTAAAAAAAAATGTAAATAAAAAAATTTAAAAATCCTGATCAGTTCCCCAGAGTAGTACAATGTTACTATGGTAACGTTATATTGATCTGGTCACAGTGTGTTCCTGATCACTTCCCCAGAGTATTCCATTGTTACTATGGTAACATTATATTGATCTGGTCACAGTGTGTTACAAAAAATAAAAATCATAAAAAAAAAGAAAAAAAAATGTAATTAAAAAAAAATGTAAATAAAAAAATTAAAAAATCCTGATCACTTCCCCAGAGTAGTACAATGTTACTATGGTAACGTTATATTGATCTGGTCACAGTGTGTTCCTGATCACTTCCCCAGAGTAGTAAAATGTTACTATGGGTAACATTATATTGATCTGGTCACAGTGTGTTACAAAAAATAAAAATCATAAAAAAAAGAAAAAAAATGTAATTAAAAAAAATGTAAATAAAAAAATTAAAAAATCCTGATCAGAGTAGTACAATGTTACTATGGTAACGTTATATTGATCTGGTCACAGTGTGTTCCTGATCACTTCCCCAGAGTAGTACAATGTTACTATGGTAACGTTATATTGATCTGGTCACAGTGTGTTCCAAAAAATAAAAATCATAAAAAAAAAGAAAAAAAAATGTAATTAAAAAAAAATGTCAATAAAAAAATTTAAAAATCCTGATCAGTTCCCCAGAGTAGTACAATGTTACTATGGTAACGTTATATTGATCTGGTCACAGTGTGTTCCTGATCACTTCCCCAGAGTATTCCATTGTTACTATGGTAACATTATATTGATCTGGTCACAGTGTGTTACAAAAAATAAAAATCATAAAAAAAAAGAAAAAAAATGTAATTAAAAAAAAATGTAAATAAAAAAATTTAAAAATCCTGATCAGTTCCCCAGAGTAGTACAATGTTACTATGGTAACGTTATATTGATCTGGTCACAGTGTGTTCCTGATCACTTCCCCAGAGTATTCCATTGTTACTATGGTAACATTATATTGATCTGGTCACAGTGTGTTACAAAAAATAAAAATCATAAAAAAAAAGAAAAAAAATGTAATTAAAAAAAAATGTAAATAAAAAAATTTAAAAATCCTGATCAGTTCCCCAGAGTAGTACAATGTTACTATGGTAACGTTATATTGATCTGGTCACAGTGTGTTCCTGATCACTTCCCCAGAGTAGTAAAATGTTACTATGGGTAACATTATATTGATCTGGTCACAGTGTGTTACAAAAAATAAAAATCATAAAAAAAAGAAAAAAAATGTAATTAAAAAAAAATGTAAATAAAAAAATTAAAAAATCCTGATCAGAGTAGTACAATGTTACTATGGTAACGTTATATTGATCTGGTCACAGTGTGTTCCTGATCACTTCCCCAGAGTAGTACAATGTTACTATGGTAACGTTATATTGATCTGGTCACAGTGTGTTCCAAAAAATAAAAATCATAAAAAAAAAGAAAAAAAAATGTAATTAAAAAAAAATGTCAATAAAAAAATTAAAAAATCCTGATCAGTTCCCCAGAGTAGTACAATGTTACTATGGTAACGTTATATTGATCTGGTCACAGTGTGTTCCTGATCACTTCCCCAGAGTAGTACAATGTTACTATGGTAACGTTATATTGATCTGGTCACAGTGTGTTACAAAAAATAAAAATCATAAAAAAAAAGAAAAAAAAATGTAATTAAAAAAAAATGTAAATAAAAAAATTAAAAAATCCTGATCACTTCCCCAGAGTAGTACAGTGTTACTATGGTAACATTATATTGATCTGGTCACAGTGTGTTACAAAAAATAAAAATCATAAAAAAAAGAAAAAAAAACGTAATTAAAAAAAAAATGTAAATAAAAAAATTAAAAAATCCTGATTACTTCCCCAGAGTAGTACAATGTTACTATGGTAACGTTATATTGATCTGGTCACAGTGTGTTACAAAAAATAAAAATCGTAAAAAAAAAAGAAAAAAGTAATAAAAATAAATTTCAATTAAAAAAATTTAAAAAATACTGATCACTTCTCCAGAGTAGTACAATGTTACTATGGTAACGTTATATTGATCTGGTCACAGTGTATTACAAAAAATAAAAATCGTTAAAAAAAAAGTAATAAAAAAAAATGTAAATACAAAAAATTAAAAAATCCTGATCACTTTCCCAGAGTAGTACAATGTTACTATGTACTACGTTATAATGATTTGGTCACAGTGTGTTACAAAAAATAAAATTTGTTAAAAAAAAACAGTAATGAAAAAAAATGTAAATAAAAAAAATTGTGTTAAACAGTGTTACAGTGTGTTACAAAAAAGAAAAATCTTTAAAAAAAAAGAAAAAAAAAAATGTAATAAAAAAAAAAGTAGAGCCTCTTGAAATGAGATTGGCTTTCAGTACATCAGGATTGATCAATTTTCAGATATATATCCCATAATTTGTGGATTCTATAACTTTATTACAGACTAAATAATATACAACGATTTTTGATTATTTTCACCAAAGAAATGTAGCAGAATACATTTTGGCCTACATTTATGAAGAGAGATTATTTATTTGCAAAGATTTGTAACAGAATCGAAGAAAATAAAACATTTTTTTTTTCAAAATTTTCAGCCTCTTTTTGTTTATTTAGCAAAAAAATAGAAAAAAAAAATGTTAAAAGTTCTCATTTGGATACAGTGTAACATGACCGCGCAATTTGCATTCAAAGCCTGAGAGCGCTGAAAGCTGAAGATTGGCCTGGGCAGGAAGGGGGTAAAGTTGCCCGGTATTTAAGGCGTTAATAATGTATTTCTTCTCCATTGTTTCCTCACATCCGTGGTAATCTCTGTTCTGCATCGCCGTATACAAATCCGTCTCCATCTCCCAATGACACATAAAATCCAATAAGTAGAACGTTTTCTCCATGATCTTTGTAATAAAGCTGTTTGCGTCAGTAAGCGATGTATACACGCCGAGATCAGCGCGGGATTCACTGTACGCTACCAAGGCCGCCGGCAACATCAATTCTTGTTTATAATAGTTGTTATATGTCAGATGGCCTAGAATGTATGATGGGAAAGCTTTCATGGTCCTTCATCATTCAAAGTCACAACCACATTAAATTGTTTGTAGAAGTGAAAAGAGATTTCAAACAACATTAAAACGTTAGGTTTAGTTATTGGATAAAAGAGGTTTTAAAGGGCCAGTCTACCCAAAAGTAAAATTGTACTAACAGGAGGAGCCTGGTGGGCAGAGTCAGCTCCGGCCTTCTCCAATGAGACCTCCCAGGACATATCTCCCAACTCTGTCCCTGGGGAGGTTTTTGGTGTCCCTGCCCACCTCTGCGTGTTTTGGCTCCTCCTGTTACATTCCCTTTGTAGCACCGCCCCCTTGGGGGTTGCTTAGAACTGCATGTTCATCTGCGCCACTTTGACCCTGTGAACTTTCCAGCCCTCCTGACACTCTAGGTTCAGACATAGTGTATGCACCTTTAACCACTTGCCGACCAGCCACCGTCATTATACTGCGGCAGGTCGGCACGATCCTGCGAATCACCATAACTATACGTCGGTCCCTTTAAGTGGGATAGCAGGCGCAGCGGAGGTGCCGATGCTTGTGACCGGCGGTCGCGATGACCGCCGGCCACGAGCGATCGCGGGCATGAGAGGCAGAACAGGGACGTGTGTGTGTAAAGACACACATCCCGGTTCTGTGAGGAGAGGAGAGAGAGATCGTGAGTTCCTACGAGCCGGGAACCAGGATCTGTCATCTCCTCTAGTCAGTCCCCTCCCCCCACAGTTAGAACACACACCTAGGGAACACAGTTAACCCCTTGATCGCCCCCTAGTGTTAACCCCTTCCCTGCCAGTGACATTTACACGGTAATCAGTGCATTTTTATAGCACTGATCGCTGTATAATTGTCAATCGACCCAAAAATGTGTCAAAAGTGTCCGATGTGTCCGCCATAATGTTGCAGTCTTGATAAAAATTGCAGAACGCCGCCATTACTAGTAAAAAAATATATAAATAAATAAAAATGCCATAAATCTATCCCCTATTTTGTAGACGCTATAACTTTTGCGCAAACCAACCAAATCAATATACGTTTTTGTGATTTTTATTACCAAAAATATGTAGAAGAATACACATCGGCCTAAACTGAGAACAAAAATAGCTTTTTGTTAAAAAAAATTGGGGCTATTTATTACAGCAAAAAGTACAAAATATTGTGTTATTTTCAAAATTGTTGCTCTTTTTTTGTTTATAGCGCAAAAAATAAAAACCGCAGAGGTGATCAAATACCACCAAAAGAAAGATCTAATTTTGGGAAAAAAAGGACGTCAATTTTGTTTGTGTGCAGGGCCACACGACCGCGCAATTGTCAGTTAAAGCGACGCAGTGCCGTATCGCAAAAAATGGCCTGGTCATTGAGCAGCCAATTCTTCCAGGGCTGACGTGGTTAAAGTGGATGCAAACCCGAATTTTTTTTTTTAATTAAGGCTTGCACCTTGTACAGTATAGGATTTCCTGTCATCTGTGCCCAGTCTTGCCACGATGATTTAATCCAGCTCTGAGCAATCCTGACACACAGAGAAATAGGAGTCAGTTCTTCCCCCTTGCTGTGAGTGACGGGTGATTTACATATCTCATGCAGGAGCCCGAGAGAGACATTCTGTGTACTTCAGATCCCCTCCTCCTTTCTTCTGCAGCTCTCCCAGGATTGGCTGCTGCACACCTCAGCATGATTTGGCATGCTGAAGTCATGTGGTGACTTTTCTGGGTTTTGCCTGGATGTTAGAGATCATAGCAGAAGTTCAGTGTAAGAAATACACAGGAGAAAATACATATTGACAAGGGGAGTGTAGAGGTTGGCGGGGAGTCTACTGACATCACGACTCCACCCATCGAGCTCCAGACAACAGACTCCGCCCACAGAATCTGCAGTTTTTTGGGTCTCATAACAGACATTTGACAGGTAAGGATACATGCAGGATGCAAATGGAGAGTCAAGTAACAGGGTATTGGGCAACGAAGTCCAGCCAAAACTCAGTTGAAAAGGTCCCCTGAGATAATTAAGTAAACAACTTGGAATCACAGGTATAAAAGAGCAATCTTGCTCCCCCTCCCTTCTATCCCCATTACTAGAATAGCGAGACTTACCTGTCATTGACTGTTCTTCAGAATGAGATGCTGTCTCTCTGCATGCCTGAATCGCGAAGGCATCCATTACCTGCCCATTTGTGCCCTTTAAATAGAGCACCCGAGAGAGAGAGACTCAGTCCTCCCCCAGTGGCATCCCTAGGGGGGGCAGAGGGGGCCCTGACCCCCCCCCCAACATTATGCTGTGCCCCACCATGTGCCCCTCCCAATTAAAAAAAAATAAATTTTTTTTTTACAAAAAGGCAATGTCTAAGAGGGAGAGCGTCCCCAGTCAGCTCCTGCGGGTGATTCCTCCCCCCTCCCTCTGCTCGCTGACACTGCATAATGTGAGCGCTCACACAACCACGGCCGCCCGATCTGCTCCTTCCCCTGCATCCTCATTGGCAGGGAGAAGAGCGAGTTGCAGGAAGGACTCCACCAGGACTCTCAGTTACCGAAAAAACAGACTGATTTCTCCCGTCC
Source organism: Lithobates clamitans (assembly GCA_037952925.1). NCBI lineage: Eukaryota > Metazoa > Chordata > Amphibia > Anura > Ranidae > Lithobates > Lithobates clamitans. The sequence continues at coordinate 93,400 of JBBGZY010001683.1, forward strand.
TTAGGACAGGAGAACCAGCCTGTAAATTCCAAGAGATGCCAGACCAGCGCTGTCAATAGCAGGGGAAGGACAGCAAGAGGAGGCTGGGGAACCCCACAGTGGCAGAACACCAGGGCCCGGAGGCAAGACAACCTTTGCAACCCTGATAGTTCTCCCACTGCTTTGGACCCTTATATTTTCTTGGTATGCTGGTGACGTATATCTCTTGTTTTCTGCCACCCTGGAGGGCCCCAATACAGTAGGAAGGGAGCTCACTGCAGAACATGTGAAAGGGTCGTTGTGGTATCATAGTAAAGGGCCCCAGGATATATATATATATATAATTACATCTTTTAGTTGCCCCCTACCTGTCCCCCCATGCAGGGCCGATCCTAGGGTCACCGGCGCCTGGGTGCAGAAATATTTCTGGCGCCCCCCACATGGGCGTGGTCATCTTACCAACTCCTCCCCTTTACAAATGTTTCTATGGCAACGACTCAAACACAGAGATGCTCCCCTAAGAAGTCTTTGTTACCCTGAAATCCTCCCATGAACTTTTAATAAAGAAAATACAGAAAGAGTGTACACTAATGAGACCTGGAGGGGAGTCTCTCTGATGCACACAGAGAGGGCTTCTGTTAGAGAGTCTGTTAGAAAGAGCCCCCAGACATAGTACAGGAGATGATCAGAGACTGCAGACATAGTACAGGAGATGATCAGAGACTGCAGACATAGTACAGGAGATGATCAGAGACTGCAGACATAGTACAGGAGATGATCAGAGACTGCAGACATAGTACAGGAGATGATCAGAGACTGCAGATATAATACAGGAGATGATCAGAGACTGCAGACATAATACAAGAGATGATCAGAGACTGCAGACATAGTACAGGAGATGATCTGAGACTGCAGACATAATACAGGAGATGGTCAGAGACTGCAGACATAGTACAGGAGATGATCAGAGACTGCAGACATAGTACAGGAGATGATCAGAGACTGCAGACATAATACAGGAGATGATCAGAGACTGCAGACATAGTACAGGAGATGACCAGAGACTGCAGGCATACTACAGGAGATGATCAGAGACTGCAGACATACTACAGGAGATGATCAGAGACTGCAGACATACTACAGGAGATGATCAGAGACTGCAGACATAATACAGGAGATGATCAGAGAATGAAGACATAGTGCAGGAGATGATCAGAGACTGCAGACATAATACAGAAGATGATCAGAGACTGCAGACATAGTACAGGAGATGATCAGAGACTGCAGACATAGTACAAGAGATGATCAGAGACTGCAGACATAGTACAGGAGATGATCAGAGACTGCAGACATAGTACAGGAGATGGTCAGAGACTGCAGACATAGTACAGGAGATGATCAGAGACTGCAGACATAGTACAGGAGATGATCAGAGACTGCAGACATAGTACAGGAGATGATCAGAGACTGCAGACATAGTACATGAGATGATCAGAGACTGCAGACATAGTACAGGAGATGGTCAGAGACTGCAGACATAGTACAGGAGATGGTCAGAGACTGCAGACATAGTACAGGAGATGGTCAGAGACTGCAGACATAGTACAGGAGATGATCAGAGACTGCAGACATAGTACAGGAGATGATCAGAGACTGCAGACATAATACAAGAGATGGTCAGAGACTGCAGACATAGTACAAGAGATGATCAGAGACTGCAGACATAGTACAGGAGATGATCAGAGACTGCAGACATAGTAAAGGAGATGATCAGAGACTGCAGACATAGTAAAGGAGATGATCAGAGACTGCAGACATAGTACAGGAGATGATCAGAGACTGCAGACATAGTACAGGAGATGATCAGAGACTGCAGACATAATACAGGAGATGATCAGAGACTGGAGACATAGTACAGGAGATGATCAGAGACTGCAGACATAATACAGGAGATGACCAGAGACTGCAGACATAATACAGGAGATGATCAGAGACTGGAGACATAGTACAGGAGATGGTCAGAGACTGCAGACATAGTACAGGAGATGATCAGAGACTGCAGACATGGTACAGGAGATGGTCAGAGACTGCAGACATAGTACAGGAGATGATCAGAGACTGCAGACATAGTACAGGAGATGATCAGAGACTGCAGACATTGTACAGGAGATGATCAGAGACTGCAGACATAGTACAGGAGATGATCAGAGACTGCAGACATAGTACAGGAGATGATCAGAGACCGCAGACATAATACAAGAGATGATCAGAGACTGCAGACATAGTACAGGAGATGATCAGAGACTGCAGACATAGTACAGGAGATGGTCAGAGACTGCAGACATAGTACAGGAGATGATCAGAGACTGCAGACATAGTACAGGAGATGATCAGAGACTGCAGACATAGTACAGGAGATGATCAGAGACTGCAGACATAATACAGGAGATGATCAGAGACTGGAGACATAGTACAGGAGATGATCAGAGACTGCAGACATACTACAGGAGATGATCAGAGACTGCAGACATACTACAGGAGATGATCAGAGACTGCAGACATACTACAGGAGATGATCAGAGACTGCAGACATAATACAGGAGATGATCAGAGAATGAAGACATAGTGCAGGAGATGATCAGAGACTGCAGACATAGTACAGGAGATGATCAGAGACTGCAGACATAGTACAGGAGATGATCAGAGACTGCAGACATAGTACAGGAGATGATCAGAGACTGCAGACATAGTACAGGAGATGATCAGAGACTGCAGACATAGTACAGGAGATGATCAGAGACTGCAGACATAATACAGGAGATGATCAGAGACTGCAGACATAATACAGGAGATGGTCAGAGACTGCAGACATAGTACAGGAGATGATCAGAGACTGCAGACATAGTACAGGAGATGATCAGAGACTGCAGACATAGTACAGGAGATGATCAGAGACTGCAGACATACTACAGGAGATGATCAGAGACTGCAGACATAGTACAGGAGATGACCAGAGACTGCAGACATACTACAGGAGATGATCAGAGACTGCAGACATACTACAGGAGATGATCAGAGACTGCAGACATACTACAGGAGATGATCAGAGACTGCAGACATAATACAGGAGATGATCAGAGAATGAAGACATAGTGCAAGAGATGATCAGAGACTGCAGACATAGTAGAGGAGATGATCAGAGACTGCAGACATAGTAGAGGAGATGATCAGAGACTGCAGACATAGTACAGGAGATGATCAGAGACTGCAGACATAGTACAGGAGATGATCAGAGACTGCAGACATAGTACAGGAGATGATCAGAGACTGCAGACATAATACAGGAGATGATCAGAGAATGAAGACATAGTGCAGGAGATGATCAGAGACTGCAGACATAGTAGAGGAGATGATCAGAGACTGCAGACATAGTACAGGAGATGATCAGAGACTGCAGACATAATACAAGAGATGGTCAGAGACTGCAGACATAGTACAAGAGATGATCAGAGACTGCAGACATAGTACAGGAGATGATCAGAGACTGCAGACATAGTAAAGGAGATGATCAGAGACTGCAGACATAGTAAAGGAGATGATCAGAGACTGCAGACATAGTACAGGAGATGATCAGAGACTGCAGACATAATACAGGAGATGATCAGAGACTGCAGTTCCTATGAATGTTAGTAGATAATGACCGATCGGCCCTCTCACCTGACCCAGCGATACAGCGATGGTTCCTCTGATCAGGAGTCAGCTCACTCTGAATTGCCCATGGTGACTCCGCTGGGTAGCACCCAGATCTGTATTCCTGCAATGACTCCATTCCTTTCTCTGCCAGGGATGGCGCTAGGCTGTGTGGCTTTCCCTCTGGTGGCGCAGGTCAGCAGGGTTCTCTCTCTGATGGTGTTCCCTCAGCACTGTCCTCTCCCTCTGGAGTCCTAGGTGTACTTCCCTGAAAGCTTTCTCAGGCTCCTGTATCTCTCTCTCTCCCATTCAGCTGAGCCTGCTGTGTGGACTGCAGTTTCCGTGTTACAGTGGGGCTGCCAGTCCTCGGGAGTACATGTCCCACAATCCTCTTCTCTGCTCCTTTTTCTATTCTGTTTCTTCCCTGGGTATATGAAGGCAGGGGAAGATACATAGTGGGCAGCTGTGCTGGCAAGCGCTGCTCACTAGTACAGCAGCGTGCGCAAGAGGGAGAGGGAGGGGGGAAAGAAGAGCCCGCAGCTGCATTGGCATCACTAGGGTTAGGGTCACCCCCCCTTCCACCAACTATAGTCGCCCCTCAGTACAGACCCCCCTCCACTAAGTATAGACCCCCTCCATCAGTGCAGAACCCGCACTAAGTATAAACCCCTCCCTCAGTACAGACCTTACTCAGTGCAGACCCCCCCAGGAAAACCCCCCTCCATTAGTACAGACCCCCCCAGGACAGACCCCACCCTCCATTAGTACAGACCCCCCAGGACAGACCCCCCCTCCATTAGTTATAACCCCCAGGACAGACCCCCCTCCATTAATACAGATCCCCCTCCATTAGTATAGACCCCCCCAAGACAGACCCCCCTCCATTAGTACAGACCCCCCCAGGACAGACCCCCCTACATTAGTACAGACCCCCCAGGACAGACCCCCCTCCATAAGTACAGACCCCCCAGGACAGAGCCCCCTCCAATAGTACAGACGCCCCCAGGACAGAGCCCCCCTCCATTAGTACAGACCCCCAGGACAGACCCCCCTCCATTAGTACAGACCCCCCAGGACAGACCCCCTCCATTAGTAGAGACCCCCCAGGACAGACCCCCCTCCAATAGTACAGACGCCCCCAGGACAGAGCCCCCCCCTCCATTAGTACAGACCCCCCAGGACAGAGCCCCCCTCCATTACTACAGACCCCCCTCCATTACTACAGACCCCCCAGGACAGAGCCCCCCTCCATTACTACAGACCCCCCAGGACAGAGCCCCCCTCCATTACTACAGACCCCCCAGGACAGAGCCCCCCTCCATTACTACAGACCCCCCAGGACAGACCCCCCTCCATTACTACAGACCCCCCAGGACAGACCCCCCTCCATTACTACAGACCCCCCAGGACAGACCCCCCCTCCATTACTACAGACCCCCCAGGACAGACCTCCCTCCATTACTACAGACCCCCCAGGACAGAGCCCCCCTCCATTACTACAGACCCCCCAGGATAGAGCCCCCCTCCATTACTACAGACCCCCCAGGATAGAGCCCCCCTCCATTACTACAGACCCCCCAGGACAGAGCCCCCCTCCATTACTACAGACCCCCCAGGACAGAGCCCCCTCCATTACTACAGACTCCCCCAGGACAGACCCCCCTCCATTACTACAGACCCCCCAGGGCAGGACCCCCCCTCCATTAGTACAGACCCCCCCAGAACAGAGCCCCCTCCATTACTACAGACCCCCCAGGACAGACCCTCCTCCATTACTACAGACCCCCCTCCATTACTACAGACCCCCAGGACAGAGCCCCCCTCCATTACTACAGACCCCCCAGGACAGAGCCCCCCTCCATTACTACAGACCCCCAGGACAGACCCCCCTCCATTACTACAGACCCCCCAGGACAGACCCCCCTCCATTACTACAGACCCCCCAGGACAGACCTCCCTCCATTACTACAGACCCCCCAGGACAGAGCCCTCCTCTATTACTACAGACCCCCCAGGACAGAGCCCCCCTCCATTACTACAGACCCCCCAGGACAGAGCCCCCCTCCATTACTACAGACCACCCAGGACAGACCCCCCTCCATTACTACAGACCCCCCAGGGCAGGACCCCCCCTCCATTAGTACAGACCCCCCCAGGACAGACCCCCCTCCATTACTACAGACCCCCCTCCATTACTACAGACCCCCAGGACAGAGCCCCCCTCCATTACTACAGACCCCCCAGGGCAGGACCCCCTCCATTACTACAGACCCCCCAGGACAGACCCCCCTCCATTACTACAGACCCCCCAGGACAGAGCCCCCTCCATTACTACAGACCCCCCAGGGCAGGACCCCCCTCCATTACTACAGACCCCCCAGGACAGAGCCCCCCTCCATTACTACAGACCCCCCAGGACAGAGCCCCCTCCATTACTACAGACCCCCCAGGGCAGGACCCCCCTCCATTACTACAGACCCCCCAGGACAGAGCCCCCTCCATTACTACAGACCCCCCAGGGCAGGACCCCCCTCCATTACTACAGACCCCCCAGGACAGAGCCCCCTCCATTACTACAGACCCCCCAGGACAGAGCCCCCCTCCATTACTACAGACCCCCCAGGACAGAGCCCCCCTCCATTACTACAGACCCCCCAGGACAGAGCCCCCCTCCATTACTACAGACCCCCCAGGGCAGAGCCCCCCTCCATTACTACAGACTCCCCAGGGCAGGACCCCCCTCCATTAGTGCAGAGCCCCCCCTCCATTACTACAGACCCCCCAGGACAGAGCCCCCTCTATTAGTAATGACCCCCCAGGGCAGGACCCCCTTCCATTACTACAGACCCCCCCCTCCATTAGGGTACAGTACATAAAAACATCCGGGCGGCAGCTGGAGAGGAGAGTGTGCAGCCGCGCCGCCCGGGTGGAGAACAGAGAAGTACACAGCAGGAGAGAGACACAGAGAGGAGAATGTGTCAGCACTGACCGCTCCGCTCCGCTCCCCCCCTCCCCCCCGCGCGCGACATCACTCACTGCACGGCTGGTCTCTCTCCACACAGAGACCAGCCGCTCTGCCTCCCTTTCATCTTCGGCTGGCTGAAGGAGGGGGAGGGAGGGGCTTGAGCACTGAATACAGCGGCGCCTTTCTTCTTAGAACACCAGTGGAGAGGCGCCGCAGGACACAAACAAGAGGAGGAGGAGGAGGAGGGAAGGGAGCACTCTGGCGCTCCAGCGCCCCCACCTCTCTGGCGCTGGGGTGCACTGCACCCCGTGCACCCCGTCTGGGACCGGCCCTGCCCCCATGTGCCCCTCCTAAATATGAAAGCTGGAGACTCCACTGGTCCTCCCCAGCCTCTGTTCTAATCAAAAAAGGGCTAGTACAATTGGAGGGAAGCCAACGCCCATCCACACAAAAGGACACTTTTAAGCTGGCTACACATCATACAATCCTCTGCAGGTTTTTCCCCTCAGATTTACCAAAACCACACAATACGAGGTCAAACCTTAAGAGCCTCAATTTGTATGCAATCAGGCAGTGCCCCTGCACTACATGGTCCCGGCAAATCTCAAGGAAACCAGACAACAAAAGCTGCACAGTGTGCATGGGGTCTTAAGAGACATGAGAGCAAGAAAAAGTAAAAAATAAACATTTTATAGAAATTGACAGACCTGGAAAGAGTTCCATAGGAGAGAAGACATCATGCAGTCCCAGCTGCTGGATCCGGACTCCAAAGCAGGCCTGCCACAAGAGGGATATTGTCTCTGCTTAGAGAACACTTTTGCCCCAAAAGACCACCAGAAGGGGTTCCCCATCTTGTTGGTGCATTTAACGGCCTAAGATGTGGGACTGCGTGCTGGGAGAGGCTTGAACCCAGACGGACTCCGACATAGTCGGCAGGTAAGAGATTATCCAGATTGTAACGGTCTGTAGGTGTTGATTAGGGATGGGGGAACGGTTCGGCCCGAGCATAAGTTCGGGCCGAACATTCACTGTTCGGACGTTCGACGAACAGCCGAACAAACGGCGCTGAACAGTGCATTGTAAGCCCTGATTGGCTGAAGCAGTGAAAGCTTCAGCCAATCAGGGCACAGAGCACTGTCAGAGTCATGACTGGACACTGTCATTATGACTTTATCCAATCGTGCCTCATTCCCGCCCCACAGTATAAAAGTATTCTTTCCATGGCAGCCATTTTCAGCGTGATTTCCGCATGGAGAGAGATAGAACAGGGCTCTGTTCAGTGCTATTAGTAAGGCCCCTTTCACACTGGGGCAGGAGGTGTGTCGGCGTTAAAGCGCCGTTATTTTTAGCGGCGCTTTACCGTCGGATTTGTGGCTCTATGCGGCCGCTAGTGGGGGGGTTTTACCCCCCGCTAGCGGGCGAGAAAGGGTTAAAAACCACCGCAAACCTCCTCTGTAGAGGCACTTTGCCAGCGGTATAGCCACGGTGCCCCATTGATTTCAATGGGCAGGAGCAGTAAAGGAGCGGTATACACACGGCTCCTTCATCGCTCCAAAGATGCTGCTAGCAGGACTTTTTTTACCATCCTGCCAGCGCACCGCTCCAGTGTGAAAGCCCTCGGGACTTTCACACTGGAGACACAGCAGCGGCTGTTTCAGGTCGGTTTGCAGTCACTATTTTTACTGCAATAGCGCCTGTAAAACGACCCAGCGTGAAAAGGGTCTGAGTGTGCTATACTCTGCTATTTTGCTTCAATTATCAGTGTAGAATATTAGTTTAGTGTCAGTCTAGGGATAGTGTGAGTGTAGTGAGGAGGACCATCATTCAGCTTTGCATAGTGTGCAGCTAGAGTAGGGACAGCTCACATAGTGTCATTGGTGGCTGGTGCTCAAAATTTTTGGGGGGCGCAAACAAACTGCAAAATTCTGAAAAAAAAACATCAATTGCAGCCACTGTGCCATCAAACGCAGCCACTGTGCCCATTAAATGCCGCCAGTGTGCCCATCAAATGCAGCCACTGTGCCCATTAAATGCCGCCAGTGTGCCCATCAAATGCTGCCAGTGTGCCATTGAATGCCGCCAGTGTGACCCCCCCCACTCACCGTCTGCCCGGCACTTACCCTGTCTTGGTGGGGCAGCGGGTGACAGCAACGAGCGGGGTCCTTCAAGCCAGCCGTCCTCCTGCCATCCTCATCTTCTGACTCCCATCCTCTCCTCCTGATAGGTGTCCAATAGCGATGCCTCTCATTTCAACCAATCAGGTGACAGGTAACAGACCCGAGCACCTGATTGGTGGAGAGGCGGTTCAGTGTTAGGAAAGCAAATATTCATTTGCTTTCCTAACACAGCTGAGTGAACTGCGAGCGCCAAGCATGGCTCTAATCAGGTGCTTCAAAAACACCCCCCCGCTGCTGTAATTCAGATGCCCGGCACCCAAAAAGGGGCCAGGCGCCTGAATAGGGGGTGGCCTCCTTGGCCATGGATAGATTCATGCAATGCATGAATCTATCCATAGTTCACAGAGGGGGTGGCAGGAGAGAGGGGGCGGCGCCTGTGCGCCCTTAATGCATGGGCTGCCACTGGTCAGTGTAGTGACGGTTGAACACCATCTATTTGATTGCGTTACTGCCAGTTTAGCGCCATATCGTTTTGTGTGTGTTACTGCCAGTTTAACGCCATATAGTTCTGTATGCATTACTGCCAGTTTAACGCCATATAGTTTTGTGCGTTTCTGGCAGTTTAACGCCATTTACTTCTGTGTGCGTTACTGTCAGTTTAACGCCCTATAGTTCTGTGCGTCACTGTAAGTTTGGCGCATTATATTGCAGTATATTATAGTGTATCCGTGGAGTGTGTCTGTGTAGTGTGAGTACTCAAATTAAAGTGCACCAAACCAAACCAAACATTGATTAAAAAGCATCTACGTACAGATTTCAACTTCTTCTTTACATTTGCTTATAAGCACCGCCCCCTCCCTCCCAATAATGTCTGGGAGGACAACCAGGAGAGGCAGATGTTCCCTTGGCACTGTAAGGGGGCCAGCAACAAATGTGTCCACAGGCAAAGGTGGACATGGTGGTCAGTCCTCAGGCAGGGCATCATTTCCTCGGTTTAGTGAGTTTGACCATGCTATCCAGCCACAGCATGCAGAGGAGGTGGTGGACTGGCTGACTAAACCTTCCTCATCCTCCTCATCCTCTGTCACACAAGCAGAGACAAGTGTGCAGTCCCCTGCAGTTGCCAGAGTGGATAAACCTGCCTCCTTGTCCACATCTATTCCTGCCATAGCCCCAACATCAGCCATGGAGAATTCAGCTGAGTTATTTGACCACAGCGTCAGCCACTTGCTCCTTGATGATGCCCAGCCATTACTGGATTCAGATGTTGGTTCTGAGGTTGAGGATGACAGGAACATGAGCCTAGAGAGAGGGAGGAACACTGGTAGACAAATTGGCATTCATGTTCCCCAAGCCGCAGCGTATGGCCAAGTTGTCTCCAGTGGTAATGATGACGATGGAGGAGACCAGTTTTTCTGCAACTGTTTGACAGGTGCATATCATTGCATTTTTTTCAAGCAAGGCAAAATCTTGCTTTCATCAAGATTACCTCTATAGAGTTACGGTGGGAAGGCGCCACCGACACCCAAAGACCAATTTTTACGCACCCGTTACTTCTATCCAAAGTCAAAGACACTAGAATGTATCCAGAAAATCTCTAATCTTGTTCCCAGTGCACTACATTGTGGCCTCATCATACACACTGGCTTCCCAGCTGTTGCTGAGCAAAATAAAGGCAGCTTGCAGGAAAAATTTCATTTTTTTGGCTTTATAAATGCAATTATTGCTGCAGCAGATTCTAGACATGGTACAGATCTGCCACTTTACAGGTAGACTAAGGGGACCCCCCCCCCCCCAGGCACTAAATTGGGAGGAATTTTTCATTTTTATGCTTTCACTTTAAAAATAAAAAAAAACACTGCTCATTTAAAAATGACATTTTTCACAAACTTTTTTTTTTATTGATACATGTCCCCCAGGGCAGGACCCGGACCCCTATAACCATTGTATGCCTAATTACTTGCATTTAAGTCTTCAAAATGGGCACTTTTGATTTTTGACGTTCGTTTCCTATTGACTATAATGGGGTTCGTTATTCGGGTCCAAAGTTCGGCGGTGTTTGAAAGTTCTGGTGCGTACAGAACAGGGGTCCGTTCGGGCCATCCCTAGTGTTGATCTTTGAGGACAAAAAGGAGAATGGGGGAGGTAGCTCTCAGTCAGACTTTTATAGAGCTGAACAGGTCCTGTGGGTGTATATATTGGCAGAGCTATTTCATATGTATGCTGCCATGTTGGCATCAGGAAAAAAACTTAGGGCACTATTTCATCCACTGACACCAAAGATGGGGCAAAATTCCTCCCAAAGACACCAACATTTCCAAACAGTGACACTAACAATGGGGCACAGTTCCTCCCAATGACACCAATGATGGGGCACAATACTTCTCACTGACACTAACGATGGGACATTGTTTGCTCCTATTGATGCTGGGACATCTTCTACTCCCACTGGCCACTGTCTGCCCCACTAAGGTCTGAAGGACAGTAAACTGGCCCTTTGTTAAGAAAGTTTGGAGACCCCTGTAATAGAACTTAGAGATGATCAGAGATGTTCTGGTCTACGATCAGCTCTATGATCAACTGGCAGAAGATTGTACATTACATTGTAATGTACAACTTGAGGTTTACTGAATGAATTCCCAAAATATTGACCATGCAAACAAAATGGTAGCAGGCAAATTAATAAAACATATAATACCAGGCAATGCAACTATTACAATAACAGGGGCTGTCAATTAGCAATTACCTAATAAGGGCACTGGGTGGCAGCACAGTACAGTCTATGAAACAGAGCAATAATCCTCTGATACAATGGAGCCGACTACTCAGTAACATCCATTGCAACAATTCTTTATTGGTTACATAGTAGGATACAGTAATAAGCTAACGCATTTCGGCTGGAGCCTTACCCATATGCTATGACTAAGGCCTCATGGCCGAAACTCGTATGCTGTTCTACCTTGTGATTACCCTTAGCGAATAAAGACTATTGTATTTGGATATCTCGGGTTTCTGGTTATACATCTTAGCTATCACCAGTTTCCAATCTCCCAGGTAATTTGAAACACCCAGAGAAACTCTATAAGAACAGTAAAGTGCAAAAACGGTTACTTGTGTTTCCCACGGGGCAACACGTCTCTCACCAGGAGGTAGACTGTCTCTGATAATAGAAAATGTTATCAGCCTATTTTCTCTCCAGGTCAAATGTTCTCCCTTCAAGCAGAATAGAATGAATCAGGAAAATGCTGCATCGCGGCCACGAGATGGAGCCGATGATCATAGGAAGTAAATATTTATCTCTTATAATTATCAGCTCCATCTATTGGCCTTAATGTGTTTTTTTTCCTAAACCACTCTATCTTTTAATGAATGAAGAACATTCAACCTGGAGAGAAAATAGCCTAATACCATTCAATTGTGCTCTAATTTGCACAGAATGGAGGTTTATGGCGTTTCCAGGATGAACAGCTCTGCAGGTTTTATATAAATACACCTTGAAATGCAATGAAAAGAACATTAAACTCTAAAATCTGCTCAGCAGTCAGAAGAAAGTTCCCTTATTTTTGTTTGTGTGATGATGCCATTCCCCCTCCTGATTTCACAGCAATATCTCGGTGTTTATCCCGGCTGAGCTCCTGGTGTGCAGATAAGAGATCTCCCAGCGGTATGTTGCTGTTCATGAGTCAGAAATTATACAGAATGTTCTTCGTGTTCCTGTAAAGTCAAACTCATTTCATTGGCAAGTGATGGCATTTATAGTTGGCAGGGAAACATGGCGGATTCAAGATTAGTGGCTGAAAGTGCTGACAGCAGCATCATAAGCATATTAAAGATCCTGATCATAATATTCCCAAAATCCTGAGAGTCTGCGGAAAATTCTAATAATCTTGTCATACCGAGCCAGTCCACCACAAACTACGATTTTAGACTTTGGTGGATAATGGAGAGTCAAACCCCCTGACAGTCCCTTTCAACTTGGGGACTGTATTGGTAAAATCCCTGTGCTGAGTTCCCGGGTCTATACACCTGCTGTGCCCATTATGAGGGGTTCCCACCATCCCTGTGCTGAGTTCCTAGGTCTGTACACCTGCTGTGCCCATTATGAGGGGTTCCCACCATCCCTGTGCTCAGTTCCCGGGTCTGTACACCTGCTGTGCCCATTATGAGGGGTTCCCACCATCCCTATGCTGAGTTCCTGGGTCTGTACACCTGCTGTGCCCATTATGAGGAGTTCCCACCATCCCTATGCTGAGTTCCCGGGTCTGTACACCTACTGTGCCCATTATGAGGGGTTCCCACCATCCCTGTGCTGAGTTCCCAGGTCTGTATACCCGCTGTGCCCATTATGAGGGGTTCCCACCATCCCTATGCTGGGTTCCTGGGTCTGTACACCTGCTGTGCCCATTATGAGGGTTTCCCACCATCCCTATGCTGAGTTCCCGGGTCTGTACACCTGCTGTGCCCATTATGAGGGGTTCCCACCATCCCTGAGCTGAGTTCCCGGGTCTGTACACCTGCTGTGCCCATTATGAGGAGTTCCCACCATCCCTATGCTGAGTTCCCGGGTCTGTACACCTGCTGTGCCCACTATGAGGGGTTCCCACCATCCCTATGCTAGGTTCCCGGGTCTGTACACCTGCTGTGCCCATTATGAGGGGTTCCCACCATCCCTATGCTGAGTTCCCGGGTCTTTACACCTGCTGTGCCCATTATTAGGGGTTCTTATCATCCCTATGCTGGGTTCCCGGGTCTGTACACCTGCTGTGCCCTTTAATATGTGTTAAAGTTGACGCATAATTGAGCCCTTACATTATCCTAAGTCATAACTTTTATCTCTATACTAAAAATAAAATGTCACAATGTATAATAAAAGGGCATCTGTAATACAGAGAGATATAGAGGGTATTTTTATGACCTAATTGGGAGATGGAACCCAATAAAAGATCACAGGAACGTGGATTGAAAATATAACATTGTGTTCATTGCATAGTAGAGTGATCTGTATCCATCAAATTTCTCATTTATCACTTGGCAGATCTTTTCCATTCTAATAACGTTCAAAGATCTGCCTGGTATATTGGTAATAGAGAAACATAGAAAAGCGATGATAAATAAGGACCAAATGGTCCATGGAGTCCGACAGTTTTCTAAATTTCTTGTTTCTGCGTTACTGGCTGGAATTCGAGTTGTGGGTGATCCTGTAAGCAGTGCTGAGACAAGGTCAAGGTCATCCAGTGCCCGGGGTGAAGATTTTAAAGTGCCCAACCCCCCTTGACACCCAATACCCCCCATCCCAGTGTATTCCCCCCCCCCACTAATCACCTACCATCTCCTCCCCCCACCATCCATTGAATGCAGATGGAGGACTACTATGTAGAGGAATCAGGGCCTCCTTCCTCCTGCCGGTAATCCCTCTAGTGATATAAAGATCTATATAGAGGAATCAGGACCTCCTTCCTCCTGCCAGTGACCCCTCTAGTGATATAAAGATCTATGTAGAGGAATCAGGACCTCCTTCCTCCTGCCGGTGACCCCTCTAGTGATATAAAGATCTATATAGAGGAATCAGGACCTCCTTCCACCTGCTGGAGATCCCTCTAGTGATATAACGATCTATATAGAGGAATCAGAACCTCCTTCCTCCTGCTGGTGATCCCTCTAGTGATATAAAGATCTATATAGAGGAATCAGGACCTGCTTCCTCCTGATGGTGACCCCTCTAGTGATATAAAGATCTATATAGAGGAATCAGGACCTCCTTCCTCCTGCCGGTGACCCCTCTAGTGATATAAAGATCTATATAGAGGAATCAGGACCTCCTTCCTCCTCCCGGTGACCCCTCTAGTGATATAAGGATCTATATAGAGGAATCAGGACCTCCTTCCTCCTGCTGGTGATCCCTCTAGTGATATAAAGATATATTTTATCCATTTTCCATGCACTTTATTTTATGTCAGTGTGAATTCAGCCTGAATTCTTCTCTTTCTAAATCATTTATCTTTTTTTTTTTTTTTTTTCCGGCAGAAGGGAGATCTTCTTTTACATTGAAAACCTCGCCTGCAGCTGGAACACTCTAAGGACGGTTCACAAAGTGATTTTCCTGAATGTTCCATTAGTCAAACAATTGGATTTATCGCCATGCCTCGTATGGTAATGAATGACATCGTCATTTCTTTATTAAAAGGCTTCACGCCGAAAGGAGAAAAACATGGCTGACCATAATTTATAGTATGACCCTCCACTGGTCACATGGCGCGTATGATATCAATTCCAAGACACATAATGATTTAATTATGGGGGATGAGTATTCTGGGTAGAAAGGTCACGCATTGTTGAAAAGTAATTACAGTGAGGACTGAACCACAAGCTGTTGGTTGAAATACAATGTAAAAAAAATAAATAAATACAAATGAGAATGTTAGAAGTGAACAAGGAACAAAGTTTTTATTTCAAAGAGAAAAATTAAATTAAAGCAGACGTGAATTCTAACTGGATGAGTTTGCTTTGTGTGCTCCGAGTCATAAACATCTGCTGTTCTTTTTTTGTATAAGCTTTTTATTCATCCTTTTTTTATCATCTTTTTGATCTCCTGCAGCCTCTTTGCAGTCGCTTCCTGTCTATAGTCATTCGCTTCAGTGTCAGCTGCACATCATTGCCCGGGATCGGCTTCCTGGTAATGACAACGGTGGACGATGTGTGTCAGCATGACTCCTTGACACCTCTACTAGGGTGTGCATGCAGGGCTGCTGTTAGATATCATGGGGCCCCATACAGCCTACCTGCAGCCCCTCCCCCCCCCCTTCCCAGCCTGAGGGTGATGGAAAATTTATCAGTCCCTTTCTTTGCAGCCTCAGCAGCACAGATGAATGAATAGGAAACGCTCCACAGCTTCCTGTTTATGAACAAACTAAAGCATAGTAAACAAAGTTTACTATGCTTCAGTGATGAATGGACACAGGAGTGATTGGTACCGATCCCTCACCGTGTTCATTCAGGAAAGGAAGGGGCCATATTTACCGGTCCCTTCCCCCACTCTTCATTCTGAAACATCTCCCTTAGTGCCTGCAGTAGCTGCTGGCGGGAGAGGAGCAGAGGGAAGTCAGAAGTGCTGCAGGGGGGGGGGGAGGGGCAAACGGGGGGGGCCCAGACAGCAGATGGAAGGGGCGCATGTGCTAGGACCAATCCCCCTGCAGTGCAGTGCAGGCGGAGGGAGAAAGAGGAAAAGAAGCTGGCAGCGCTGCAGGGGAAGACAGGAGAAGATTGGTGGCTGCAATAAGACAGTACAGCCGGCCCTCCTGCTTGGCGGGTGCCCGGGGCCCCCCTTTTGGGTGCATGGGACCGGGTGACAAACAGAGAGTCTTTACTAGACATGTGCAATTCGTTTAGTTCCGAATTCGTTTTTTAACGAATTTTAACAAATTTGTGAATTTCCAATTTCCAATTTTGGGAATTTCGGAAGTTCAAAATTTCAGATATTCGAAAATTCGAAATTAGGAAATTCCAAAATTCCAAAATTTGGAAATTTGAAAATCCAAAAATAAGAATAAAAATCTAAACATACAAAAGAATGAAAATCTGAAAATTCGAAAACCTGAAAATCTGAAATAATAACTAACTAATAATAAATATTAAATTATAGGTATTGGAATTTCCTTTCAAATTTGGCTGTTAGTGAACGTATTTGAACAAATTATCTGAAATAACGAATGCCATATCTAAACGAATGGAACGTAATAATCTAAAATTAATAAATAACAATAATATTAATAAAACCTTTTTATTATTATTATTTATTATTAATTTGTTCCATTCCATCTGTTTTGATTCCTTATTTCAGATAATTCGTAACTTCAGATAATTCGTAACTTCAGATAAATTTGTATTCGTTACGTTCACAAACAGCTAAATTTGAAAGGATACAGAGTGGGGGTAAACTAATGCGCAAAACCAGATATATAAAAAGATTTAAATAGGTAAAAGGAGAAGCAGCCAACATATATAAGTTATATGGCGCTAGCAGACCTATTCAATCCAGATCAATAAATCTACAATAGTAAATGCTAAATCCAGTCACCAAGCCGTGATAATCAAGGTAATAAAAAAGCTTAAAAGTGCAAAATAAAGCAAAAAATATAAACACAATAATAGCTTCAAAGTGAAAACAATGAAATAAATTGTTAATAGGTATCCTAAAAAAATATAATAAAAACTGAAGGTGAATCAATGATTCACAATAATGTTAAGATGCAATATCAAACAGAATAAATAAATAGAATATCTTCAGAGTAATTCATAAGTGAAGAAAGTGCAAAGTGCAAAAAACAATCAATGTGCAAAAAGAGCGATAATGTCCAAATCCATAATTTAATAGTTAGTTATTATTAGTTAGTTATTATTTCAAATTTTACTGATTTTCTTTCAGATTTTCTAATTTCTGAATTTCCGTATTCCGAAAATTTGGAAATTTGGAATTCAAAAATTTGGAAATTCGAAATTTGGAAATTCGGAATTCAAAAATTTGAAATTTGAGATTAGAAAATCCGAATTTTTGAATTTTCGAATCTCCGAAAAAAGCAAAAAAACAAATGAAACGAAAACGAACACATTTTTTGTCAGTGCACATGTCTACTGGAGAAGTCCTGGAGACGAGCGTGGGAGGAGGAGACAAAGGGAGCTTGAGAGTAGGAGGTCTTGAGAAGAGCGGAGAGGACAGTATATTATAATTGTCTTTAGCTCCCCTTAGGTTTTGGTGTATTATTATATATTGTTTATGATAACCACCACTTGAAGGAAGGCCAGGCCTATTCTGACCTGATCCTCTTTCTTTACATGTAAAAAAAAAATATATATATTTTTATAAAAAGTTACTTAGAACCCCCAAAAATTATATATAATTTTTTTAGCAAAGGCCCTAGAGAATAAAATAGCAGTTTTTTTTATGTCACACGGTATTTGTGCAGCGTTTATTCAAACGCAATTTTTCTGGAAAAAATACACTTTAATGAATTTTGATGCAAAAAGACACAATGTATAACCCGATTTTTATGATGATGTTACGCCGAGTAAATAGATACCCAACATGTCATGCTTTAAAATTGCACATGCAATTTTAACTGACAATCATGCGATGTTGTACCCAAACAAAATTGACGTCCTTTTTTTTCCCACAAATAGAGCTTTCTTTTGGTGGTATTCGATCACCTCTGCATTTTTTTATTTTTTGCACTGTAAACAAAATAAGAAAGACAATTTTGAAAAATAATATATATTCTTTACTTTTTGCTATAATGAATATCCAAAAAAATTTAAACTAAAAAAAAAAAAATTCTTCATTAGTTTGGGCCAATATGTATTCTACATATTTTTGGTAAAAAAAATAAAAAATAAGTGTATATTGATTGGTTTGCGCAAAAGTTATAGTATCTACAAAATAGGGGGCAGATTTATGGCTTTTATGGTCCCCCCCCCAGCCGTGCAGCAGCGCACGCTCACCTGCTATGGCTTTTCAAGGAGCCGACGCACAGCTACGGCGATTCGCGGGAATGAGCCGACCTGCCGCCTTATAACGATGGCGGCTGGTTGGCAAGTGGTTACACATGCATTCACCTCTGTGTGCAAGCATTGGGGGGGGCGCTTTAAAAAACAAAACAAAAAAAATTATTTTATTTAAAATATATATTTTTTTACACAGTCCCTTTTCATTTTCTTTTTTTAAATCACTTTTATTCCTATCATAAAAAATGGAAACATCTAATAAAGCGTGACAGGTCCTCTTTATGGAGACAGTTGGGCTCTATAAGAACCCATATCTCTCCTCTACCCTTGAAAACATGAAATAAAAAAATAAAAAAAGCATTGATCTCACGGTCTACATCTGCCCTAACCGGAAATGATGAAAATTCTCGTCACTTCCAGTCTCCTAGACCAGTGTTTCTCAGCTCCAGTCCTCGAGGCGCCCCAACAGGTCATGTTTTCAGGATTTCCATTATTTTGCACAGGTGATTTGATCAGTTTCACTGCCTTAGTAATTACCACAGCCGTTTCATCTGAGGGAAATCCTGAAAACATGACCCGTTGGGGCGCCTTGAGGACTGGAGTTGAGAAACACTGTCCTAGACCATAGAGGTGATTGGAGACAATCCGGCCTCTGGTCACCTCTATTGTAAGGTGACACAACCGTCGGATCAGATGCCAGGTTCCCCACCTGGACAGTCAAGTTCCTCCTCCCCAAACTTGCTCATCCATGTCTTTATGGACCTTGCTTTGTGCACTGGTGCCCAGTCATGTTGGAACAGGAAGGGGCCGTCCCCAAACTGTTCCCACAAAGTTGGGAGCATGAAATTGTCCAAAATGTCTTGGTATGATGACGCCTTAAGAGTTCCCTTCACTGGAACTAAAGGACCAAGTCCAACCTCTGAAAAACAACCCCACACCACAATCTCCCCTCCACCAAATGATTTGGACCAGTGCACAAAGCAAGGTCCATAAAGACATGGATGAGCGAGTTTGGGGTGGAGGGACTTGACTGGCCTGCACAGAGTCCTGACCTCAACCCCAATAGAACACCTTTGGGATGAATTTGAGCAGAGACTGCGAGCCAGGCCTTCTCATGCCTGACCTCACAAATGTTCTTCTGGAAGAATGGTCAAACATTCCCATAGACACACTCCTAAACCTTGTGGACGGCCTTCCCAGAAGAGTTGAAGTTGTTACAGCTGCAAAGGGTGGGCCAACTCAATATTGAACCCTACGGACTAAGACTGGGATGCCTTTAAAGTTCATGTGCGTGTAAAGGCAGGCGTCCCAATACTTTTGGTAATACTTTGGTAATATAGGGGTTTATGTACTAAACCTGGGGGGGGAGAGGGGCAAAAATCAGCTTTTAAATTCAGCTTGTTCAACTCCAGTGACATCACAGGAGTTTTCCTGGTGACATCATTGACCAAAGATGGTCATGTCCTTCTTTGGTCAATAACGTCAACCGTCCCTTTGTTCAACCACTTCCACTCCGGGCAAAAGATGCACAAAAACACAATATAATTCCCAATTTTTGGGTAAAATATAAAAGATGATGTTACGCTGAGTAAATAGATACCAAATATATCATGCTTTAAAATTGCGTCTGCCTGTGGAATGGCGCTAGACTACAGTTCAACAAATCATCCATTGGCAACACTTTAAAACCTTTTATAACTCATCAGTTTAGAGTTACACAGGAGGTCTGGTGCTAGAATTATTGCTCCCGTTTTGACGTCCGTGGCCATAGCTCACACGTGAGGTGCGATCACCGTTTACATATGCGTGCGGGGACCGATGTGCATAATTGTATTTGCGCGTGAGCACAGGGGGTCGGAGGTGCTTTAAAAAATGATTTGTAGACATGTGCAATACGTTTCGTTTCGAATTTGTTTTTTAAAGTATTTTGACAAATTTGTTAATTTCCAAATTTTTCAATTTACAAAATTTATGAATTTCCGAATTCGAAAAATTCAAAATTCGGAAATTGGAAATTTTGGAAATTCGAAATTTGGAAATTAGGAAATTCCAAAAATAAGAATGAAAATCTGAACATTCAAAAGAATGAAAATCTGAAAATTCGAAAACCCAAAAATCTGAGATAATAACTAACTAATAATAACTAACTATTAAATTATAGGTATTGGAATTTCCTTTCAAATTTGGCTGTTAGTGAACGTATTTGAACAAATTATCTGAAATAACAAATTCCGTATCTAAACGAATGGAACGTAACGCTCTAATAATAATAAATGACAATAATAATAATAATAAAACCTTTTTATTATTATTATTTATTATTTATTTGTTAAATTAAATTTGTTTAGATGCGGCATTCGTTATTTTGGATAATTCGTAACTTCTGATAAATTTGTATTCGTAAGGTTCACAAACAGCCAAATTTGAAAGGAAATTCCAATACCTATAATTTAATAGTTAGTTATTATTGGTTAGTTATTATTTTGAATTTTACTGATTTTCTTTCTTTTTTTCAGAGTTTTGAATTTTCTGATTTTCGAATTTCTGAATTT
This sequence comes from Lithobates clamitans, assembly GCA_037952925.1. NCBI lineage: Eukaryota > Metazoa > Chordata > Amphibia > Anura > Ranidae > Lithobates > Lithobates clamitans. The sequence continues at coordinate 114,198 of JBBGZY010001683.1, forward strand.
CCGAATTCTGAAAACCCAAAAATTCGGAATTTGAAAATTCGGAAATTCAGAAATTCGGAATTCGAAAATTCGAAATTCTAAAAATTGAAAATTATTCGTAACTTCTGATAAATTTGTATTCGTAAGGTTCACAAACAGCCAAATGTGAAAGGAAATTCCAATACCTATAATTTTATAGTTAGTTATTATTAGTTAGTTATTATTTTGAATTTTACTGATTTTCTTTCTTTTTTTCAGAGTTTTGAATTTTCTGATTTTCGAATTTCTGAATTTCCGAATTCTAAATTCGAAAATTCGAAATTCTAAAATTTGAAAATTCAGAAATTTGGAATTCGAAAATTTGAAAATTCGAAATTTGAAAATTTGAGAGTTTCTGAATTTCCCGTAAAAAGCAAAAAAACGAAAAAAAAAAAAAATTTTTTTGTCTGCACATATTTATTTGTATTATTTATTTTAGTTAAATGTATTTTTTTTCAAAACTTCGCCTTTAATTTTTTTCGATCAACTTTATTGCAATCACAAGGGATTGCTTGGGCCGTGACAGGTCCTGTTCATGGAGAGATCTGAGGTCTAAAGCCCCAGATCTCTCCTCTGGCATTCTCTAGGTTTCAAAGCATCTGATCCAGTGGCGACTGCTGCTCCATCGGTCAGGGGGATGGAAGTGGGGCACCGACACTCCCCCCCCCCTTGCTCCAGCCCGCACTTCATCCACCCCTCCCCCCCATCACCAGCTCACTCACCCTGTGCTGACAACTGACATGCAGCAGTGGCGGCTTCCCCCCCTTAGTCCCTTAGTCTCTCCATGTCCCGGGATGCGTCTCCCTTGTGTCCCAGGATGCGTCTCCTCGGCCATACGTCTCCTCCTCATAGACCTATAGGATGGCTTCTCTTCTCCTTTCAGCCAATCGGGAAACGAGTCTCATGACCGGCTTCCTGAGTGGCCCGGGAGGAGAATCAGTGTGATAATAGTGAATATTTATTCGCTATTGTCACACAACTGGGTGGGATGGGGGCGCAGTGCTCTGCGCCCCAAGTCCACCCCTTTTTTGAAGCCTATTAGAGTCTCTGGCTCTAATCACGTGCTTAACCCCTCGCCACCCAGGCCAATTCTCACATTTCTCTCCTACATGTAAAAATCATCATTTTTTTTTGCTAGAAAATTACATAGAACCCCTAAACATAATATGTATTTTTTTTTCTTTAGCAAAAAACATATACAATGGCGGTCGTTGCAACTTTTTATCTCGCACGGTATTTGCGCAGCAATTTTTCGAACTCGTTTTGTTTGCAAAAAAATATGTTTTTGTACTTTAAAAAAAAAACAGTAAAGTTTGCCCATTTTTTTTTGCATAATGTGAAAGATGAAGTTACGCTGAGTAAATAGATACCGAACATGTCATGCTTCAAAATTGCACACGCTCGTGGAATGGCGCCAAACTTCGGTAATTAAAATTCCCCATAGGCAACGCTTTAAAATTTTTTACTGGTTACAGGTTTTGAGTTACAGAGGAGGTCTAGGGCTAGAATTATTGCTCTCGCTCTAACGTTCGCGGTTATAAAACTCACATGTGTGATTTGAATACCGTTTTCATATGTGGAACGGGACTTATGTATGCGTTCACTTCTGCGTGCGCGCTCAGGAGGACAGGGGCGCTTTATTTTTTTATTTTTTTTTTATTGTTAATTTTCCTTTTTTAATATGGTTTGACACTTAAAAAAAAAAAAAAAATTATCACTTATATTCCTATGACAAGGAATGTAAACATGGCATGATCGGTCCTCTTTACAGTGAGATCTGGGGTCACCAAGTCCCCATATCTCACCTCTAGGCTGGGAAGCCTGAAATAAAAAAAAAAAAACAAAAAAAAAAAACAAAAAACGATCTCTCTCGGCTTCCCAGCCGTTTGTTTGAATGCAGAGCCTGGGCGTGATGTCATAACATTGTGCCCGGCCTCGGAACGATCATAGTGACTCCGGTGACTATCTGGTCCCCCCGGAAATCTCTATGGTAAACATGCGGGGCCACTGGATCCATTCTTCTACTCACTGATGGAAGCGATTCCTGTAGCTGCACTCATCATTCGGATATACCCCCGCAAAGTCAAGGACATCATATGACGGCCGTCAAGGGGGAGTAGTTAAACCCCCCCCATTGGAATCCTTGGCCCAGTGTCCTGTATGTAGATCAGGGGGCTGAACGCATGGGTAGGGGGGCGGCGCCTATGCGCCCCCAATGGACGGGCCGCCACTGATCTGATCAGCATCTGATCTAACTGAGATCGGTTTGATCAGAAGCTGTACAAGCCTTGTGAACAGTGGTGGCTGGTGCTCAAAATTTTTGGGGGGGCGCAAACAAACTGAAAAATTCTGAAAAAAAACCCCATCAATCGCAGCCACTGTGCACATCAGTTGCCGCCACTGTACCATCAAACGCAGCCACTGTGCCATCAAACGCAGCCACTGTGCCATCAAACGCAACCACTGTGCCCATCAATTTCCGCCACTGCGCTATCAAAACGCAGCCACTGTGCCATACCAAATGCTGCCACTGTGCCCTTAAATGCTACCACTGTGTCCCATCAAATAGAGCTACTGTGCCCATCTTATGCAGCCACTGTGCCTATCTTATGCAGCCACTGGGCTCCATCAAATGCAGCCTCACTGTGCCCCATCAAATGCTGCCACTGTGCCCATCAAATGCAGCTTCACTGAGTCTCACACTTACTTACCGTACAGGCAGCTCCGTTCAGGCCGTGCGTTCCACGGAGCTGCCATCACTTCTGGTTTCCCTCTGGAACAGGGAAACTGGAAGTAACCTCTTAACTTGAACAACAAAGCTCCCGTCTGTAGTAATACTACGGGCAGAAGCTGCTCGGCGCTCTGGAATGCGCCGCAAAGCAGGTCAAAAGCCTGTTTTGGTGCCCATGTGCCCCCTATGGACCGGCCGCCACTGCTTGTGAACAAACAAAGTGAAACCAGAAGTGACTAAATCCTCGTCGCTTTCGGTTTTTAACATCACAGAAGAGGGGCGGGAACTCCTTTAAAAAAAGAACGCCTTTTAAAAAATAAAAGGCGGAGCTTTTCTAAAAAGTCATACTGTCGCTGTATATTGTAACATGGCAGGAATTGATTTTATGCAGTAAAGTAACTGTCAGAACTTGAATGATAGGAAAGTGGCGGATGCAGTTACATGAATGGCGTCCCGGCCAGAATCACTCCCATTGTTCTGTACGGTATCGCTCTATTTTTCGGGGATGGATCTGTTTATGCCAGAAGCAGAAATAATAATTAGTCGGAAGTCACAGAGAGAAGTAACAAGTATATTTTATGTGTCTCGGTGTCCGATTCCCGCTGCCTCTGTTAGATGAGCCGTTACATGGTTTATATTCTTCACCAATTCATCTTACCGCAGACTCCCCCCGTCTTTAGAAAAACGCTAATTCTGCTTCAGGCCGCCGGGGAAATTGTGTCAGCTGCTGTTTGTTATTAAACATAATTAAATACAAGGATTTCACTGTAGAAATTCAACACTCGGCTTGTTAGACTTCTGTTTAGATTCTTGTAACAAATCTTCATACTAAATACACACTGTTTAATTTACATGACCCCTTCTCTGTATTTTAAATGGATAACAGCACCATGTTTATTTTAATAAAAAGTAAAATAAAAAAAAGATTTCCAAATACAAAGGAATATATAAAATGTTATAATATATATATAATGTATTACTGTTACACACACACACATATATTGTGTGTGTGTATACAGTATCTCACAAAAGTAAGTACACCCCTCACATTTTTGTAAATCTTTTCTTCTATCTTTTCATGTGACAACACTTCTGAAATGACACTTTGCTACAATGTAAAGTAGTGAGTGTACAGCTTGTATAACAGTGTAAATTTGCTGTCCCCTCAAAATAACTCAACACACAGCCATTAATGTCTAAACCGCTTTCAACAAAAGTGAGTACACCCCTAAGTCAAAGCATAGTCCAGTAAACCATCCAAGGCTAAATCAGGTGGCAATCCAAAAGGGTAGCACTGGTGCAAAGCAAGGTTTAGCAATGATGAGTCCAAAAAACAGGTAACACTGCACACAGACCACAACAGGTAGGGAGCTAGGTGGCAGATACCATACCAAGCCCAGAGTTTTGGACCTCAAATAGAGCGCCACAACAGCTCAGCCAATCAAGAAGGAGGCAGAGTGGCCCAAGCTGATTGCCCAAACAAGCCACAAAGTAGCCAGGAGCCTGCCAAAGGGGGCACATCGCCTCTGGCCAATCAGAGCAGAGGGCAAGTCCAGCCAGGAGGAAGGAGAGGCAGCTGGCTGTATAGGAGTTTGACTCATGCTCCAATCGGTGGCCCAAGGAAGAAGAAGGGCATCAGGCCTAGGACACAATGATGTCATGCATCACCCAAGTCTTCATGGGAGGAGCTGAGGAGGGACCCTCTCAGCTAAGGACACCCTCCTGCCTGCATGTCCGAGGAAGGGCAGACAGATTCCAGGAAGTTAATGCTACATAAATCATTTGCCCTTACTCAAGATGGCCGCAGCTCAAAAAGCTAGGCGTGTTATTCCAAGTGATTTTTCAGCAAAATAAAGTGTGGAGACTTGGATGGATGGGGGAGTTTGCTTTGAAAATTAAAAATGAATTTAATAGCGTTTTCAGTTTGTGGAGCTCCAATACAGTTTAATTCCACTTTAAAGAGTATTGCATTTTGCACACAAGAAAGCATTCCGCACCTCCAGGACTGTAGATATCAATGTGTCAGCCAAGGGGGAAATTTGGGTGGAAATCATTCAAGCAAAGCTGAGGAAATGGTTTGTATTCTGTATTAATTAAATCCAGATTTGCAGAGAGATACACCTGCAGTCAGCGATCATCGGTTCTTTGCAAGGCGCCGGATGGTTTATGGTGACATTGCTGGTGATGGATTCGGCTCAGGTACAGATGGAGCATTAATAGGAAAAGGAGATAGCAAGTTAATTACTGAAAGTTTTTTTGCGGATAAGCAGATTGGGCCGGTGTGGAGACAATGTATGTAAATCACGGAGATGTGAAGTGCTGCTGAAGTCCCTCAGAAGGCGCTTAATTATTTTAGACATTTGCAATTAAGGAAGAGCAATGGAAAATTTCACATTTCTTAACTTTTTGTTTAAGAAACATTAAGATTGGAGTGCACCAGAGACAGTCTGGGAGGTGGACAAATAGTATAATACAATGCAAGGGTGTCAGTGTCTAATCTATGATACATTGCCACATCTTATATCTCCTTCTGCAAGTGGACATATTATATAGTGGAATTCCTGGCTGTTCCTAATTATGCTTTAACCTGCTCCCATCCTCCTAACTCCTATTCTAACTACCCTGTGACCACCAATGTAAGGAACATTCTTCCCACTGATCACCAATGTAAGGAGCATTCTTCTCACTGATCACCAATGTAAGGAACATTCTTCTCACTGATCACCAATGTAAGGAACATTCTTCTCACTGATCACCAATGTAAGGAACATTCTTTTCACTGATCACCAATGTAAGGAACATTCTTCTCACTGATCACCAATGTAAGGAACATTCTTCCCACTGATCACCAATGTAAGGAACATTCTTCCCACTGATCACCAATGTAAGGAACATTCTTCCCACTGATCACCAATGTAAGGAACATTCTTCTCACTGACCACCAATGTAAGGAACATTCTTCCCACTGATCACCAATGTAAGGGACATTCTTCTCACTGATCACCAATGTAAGGAACATTCTTCTCACTGATCACCAATCTAAGGAACATTCTTCCCACTGATCACCAATGTAAGGAACATTCTTCTCACTGATCACCAATGTAAGGAACATTCTTCCCACTGATCACCAATGTAAGGAACATTCTTCTCACTGATCACCAATGTAAGGAACATTCTTCTCACTGATCACCAATGTAAGGAACATTCTTCTCATTGATCACCAATGTAAGGAACATTCTTCCCATTGATCACCAATGTAAGGAACATTCTTCTCACTGATCACCAATGTAAGGGACATTCTTCCCACTGATCACCAATGTAAGGAACATTCTTCTCACTGATCACCAATCTAAGGAACATTCTTCCCACTGATCACCAATGTAAGGAACATTCTTCTCACTGATCACCAATGTAAGGAACATTCTTCCCACTGATCACCAATGTAAGGAACATTCTTCTCACTGACCACCAATGTAAGGAACATTCTTCTCACTGATCACCAATGTAAGGAACATTCTTCTCATTGATCACCAATGTAAGGAACATTCTTCCCATTGATCACCAATGTAAGGAACATTCTTCTCACTGATCACCAATGTAAGGGACATTCTTCTCACTGATCACCAATGTAAGGAACATTCTTCCCACTGATCACCAATGTAAGGAACATTCTTCTCACTGATCACCAATGTAAGGAACATTCTTCCCACTGATCACCAATGTAAGGAACATTCTTCCCACTGATCACCAATGTAAGGAACATTCTTCTCACTGATCACCAATGTAAGGAACATTCTTCTCACTGATCACCAATGTAAGGAACATTCTTCTCACTGATCACCAATGTAAGGAACATTCTTCTCACTGATCACCAATGTAAGGAACATTCTTCTCACTGATCACCAATGTAAGAAACATTCTTCTCACTGACCACCAATGTAAGGAACATTCTTCCCACTGACCACCAGAAAACTGTT